>CAUJRU010001546.1:55407-138793 GCA_963277665.1 Viscum album | reverse complement strand
TTCCTATCCAATTATTCTAGATATGTACAATACTAGAGGGAACAAACCCTTTAAGAACTCACTGACCCTAATATAAATTACCAACCCATTGATATTAAATTTCTAAACACCGAGGATAATTTCAAACTCAAATCAGTTTTTATTCATCTCTTTCCACATTTCCATGGGCTTTCTGGTAATGATCATCATCTTTACCTCGAAGAGTTCCAAGTGGCGATTTCTACCATGAAGCCTCAATGTGTTTCTGAAGAACAAATAAAACATTGAACATTCCCTTTCTCCTTATATTTATATACATAGTTAGGGATCTAATACCTCTATCCTAGTACTATAAACACATGGAATGACATGAGGCATCACTTTTTATAAAAATTGTTTCCCACTTATCAAATCGCTTTTATCCAAAAATAAATTAGTGGTATTCAAAAATTCCCCAATGAATCACTCTATGAATATTGAGAGAGGTTCAAAAATTTTGTGGAAAATTTCACACACCACCAAAACGTTGATTGACTCTTGATCAAATACTTATATGAGTGGCTATTGGATATTGAGAAACTCGCATTGATGATGTAAGATCTAGTTCTCTTATTGAAAAAACATCTACATCTGAATGAGATATTGTAATACACATGGATACCTAAATACAATAATTTTATACTCAAGAACATTCTAATTTCAGACAAGTATAAGATAATCAATCCATAGAGGTCAACAAGATGACCGAGTTGTTGATTAAGCTTACTATTCTTGTTTGATAACTAACTATGGCCATTTATACCCCAATGTTATCTTCAACACAATATCTATTATGTGGAACTATAAATAACTATAGAATTTATATCTCTCCATCTCACCCAAACAACACATGTCCACAACTAAAATATAATCCCTCATATTCTTCTGGTCCAAAGTAACTCAATACAGCATATTCTTAATTGAAAACTAACACCAAACAATTAGTTCAGTTCATTAGAAATTCCAACCAACCCCACTCTGATCCCTTCTTTTTTATCTATATCCTTGGATTGAGGCATGTTGATCCTATCTCTCATCCCCAACAATTCCTTCCTCAAAATCCAAACCAATTTCATTATGGTCATGGTGTGAGTAACATAAAACAACCTTATCCTTTTTTTATCAACCATAAAGATGCAACCATCCTCTTCGATTCTACTATCCTAGTGATCCTTACTAAATCCCATCCCAATCTAATTTATTTACAAATAACCCAAATAAATTCAATACTAATGTGGGAGATGCCTATTATTCTATGAAATAACTAGATAGTTTTTTAGAAGATATTTCCTCCTTCACCCATTATATCCGTGAAAAAATTGAAAACCAAATTGGTCAAATTTCATCCCATATATGTCAACCACAATAGGCCAATTCTTCTCAACTCCAAACTCAACCATTTCTTAAACCGAAGGTAAATGTAAGGGAAATTTCACTTCAACCATGGAATTTTTTTTTCATGCCTCATGATGGATCCTTTAAAGAACATTTGAATGTTGATCTATAAAATAAAACGTGAATCCACTCCCTCCCCTTCTTCTATTCCTCTGATGAACCTAATTCTGTTTCATCAAGCCAAATCTAATCCTAAGACTACCTTTTATATTGATTATGAAATTATTCACATGTTTAGACGTGTTGAAGTCAACATTCCCCTCCAAGATTCCATAAAAAATACATTAGTATGAAAAGTTTATTAAGGAATTATGCACACATAAGATACAACATAAGACTAAAGAAAATGTTTCAACATATTATTATATACCCCTGAAGTGAAAAGTTGTAGGGACATTGACAGTTCTATGCCAAATTTGGTCATCTAACTTTGATGATAAACTCTTAGACCTAAGAGCCTAAATAAATGTCCTGCCCAAATCCATTTTCTATAAATATGTTCTAAAACCCTTTTACCCAACGAGTGTTTTCATCTAGTTATCCAACTGAATTACTTCGAGTCATGAGGTAATAATTGAGGATGTCACTGTCTTGGTCAATGATCATATCTTCCCAACTAATTTCTATGTCCTTAACATCGTAGGTGAGACATCATCCTATCAATTTACCATGATTATAGGAACAACATTCCTCATGACATCTAAAACAAAAATTGATGTCTATAAAATCTTCTTATCCATGTAATTTGGTGACAAACTAGTCCCATTTAATATTTTTCAAGCTATGTGCTACCAATCAAAGAATCAATCAGAATCCTCTATCCATGCATCTCAATACAGTTATGAGAGTGGATTGAATACGTTTCCATCACGTTCTCCATATTCTACAGAGAATGGAGTTTGTTAAATTTTCACCGTCATTAACCAAGTCATTATGGGGGAAGTTAGTTTTTGCATTTCTTTTATAGAATCCATCTATATGAAGTATCATTAAAACTATTTGGAATCCCATGTAACCTCTGATCTCTACTATTCAACATTGGAAAATAATGAGGAAAATATATCAAAACCAATAGGAATCCCTTTATCTATTCTAATATTTTTGGTCCATAAATGAAAGATTTATGTAATTTGAAACCCCTTCCCGTAAACCATAATTATGTATTACTTTTCCATGATCACTCTTATCGTATCATTGTCTCTACAAAACTTTATAAAACTGTGGAGACCAAAATTTTTCGGGTGTTAAATGAAAACAAAAAGGCCTTATGTTGGACCGTAGATGTTATACTTGGTATTAAAAAAGACTTTTTCTTACTTCACACTCATATATAATAATCATCCAAAATAAAAAGAAAACCTCAAATATGATTTAATACACTGAGACTTTAAGTATTTCATGAAGATATCACCAAGATTATTAAAGATAGTATTATCTACCGAATTTTTAATAGTGAATGTGTTTGCTTGATTCAAGTGGTACCTAAGAAGGGTGGGATAATTGTTGTCACAAATGAACATTGATATTTGTTCACAAATCTAGTGAAAAAAAGGAATGTGTTCATTTATTATTATAAGATGAATGTCAAAACAAGAAAATATCACTTCCTACGTCCTTTCCAAGATCAAATTCTGGAAACATTATCTATAAAGTTGAATTCTTTCTTTATTGATGGATACACCAGTTACTTACAAATCTAAATATCACCTTGAGACTAGGAACAATCTATATTCACATTCCTATTTGGAACATATGCATATAAGAGAATTCATTTTTCATTTTCAATGATCATGCAACATTTTAGAAGTATATTATGAGCATATTTTCAAAATTCATTGATCTCTTCATATAGATATAAATGTATGAATTTACCATTTTTGGTGGTCCATTTGAATCCTACTTTAATTCACTCTTTATGTTCTTACAAAGGTGTGTCAAGTGTAACCTAAGGCTCAATTTGGAAAAATGTAAATTATTGGTTACTAATGGGGTTTTTTTTTTCAGGAAACATAATTTTACAAGAGGTTATTCAAGTTGATCCTACCAAAATTGAGATTATATAATCACTTCTTGAATCCACGTAAGTTGGGAACATCTGATAATTCCTTAGACATGGTTGTTTTTTTGGTGATTAATCCCAAAATTTAGTTGGATTTCCCTCCCACTCAATCATCAACTACAGAATGATTTTATATTCTATTTTGATGAAGGTTACAAGAGAGAATTCATTGAAATAAAATATTTTCTTTTATCATTCCCAATAATCCAACACTATATTGGAACTTAACCATTGAATTTATCTGTCATGATTATTATAGGTCTACTAGGTATGATCTCGGTCAAATACACGAAATAATTCTACATGTCATCTATTATGCCTCAACAAAAACTTGATAAAACTCAATCTCATTACACTGTTATTAAAAATGAACATATAACTGTAGTTTTTTCATAGATAAATTCTAGACCTACCAATTAGGTTCAAAAATAGTCCTATTTAAATAACATTAAACTATAAATTTATTACTCCAGAATAGTGATTCCAAACCAAGGATAATAAGATGGATCTTAATGATCCATGTGTTTAAAATTGAGATCAAAGACATACATGGAAAAGAAAACCTAATGGCAAATCACCTGAGCAAAATTTTTGATTATTTTCCTTCTAAAATCATTGATCTTAAATTTCCCATTGGAAAACTCTCATCTCTCACTCCAAAGTTACCATGGTATAGTATTATCATAAATAACATGGTTTATGGTGTTTTCCTGATTTTGTTTCAAAATAAAAAAAATGATGTTGAAAAGTAATTCAAAACACTATTTTTGGGAAGATGATAAATATTGGAAAACTGGGGATAAAATAGTGGTTAAGATATGTTTTGATGAAGATGAACATTCCTCCAACATATAATTCTACCACTCAATGCCTGGTGGTGGCCACTTTGGACCAAAATGGACCTACCAAAAGATATTTTACTCTGTATTCTTATATATTTCACTCATTAAGGACTCATATGAGTTTTTTCAATCATGTCCCATTTTTGAATAGTTTGGTACAATTTCTAATAGAAGTTAAATGACCCAAAAGTCCCCAAATTTATATGATATCTTTGATGTTTATGTAATAAATGTCACGGGAACCTTTCTCCCTTCCAATAAATTATATTACATTATTCTTACATAAAACAATATCACTATGTGGGTAGAGGACAAACCCACTAAGAAGTATAAGACATTTTCTGTTAATGATTTCCTCAAAACTCAAATTTTTCATCAAATTAGAACACTTTGTTCCTTGGTATGTGACTAATGAACCCATTTCTTTAATCAAAACATATAATCTATTTTGAAAAATAATGGGGTTGTATAAAAAACGTGAAATGTATATCTCCCCAAAAAATGGAATGAATGAACTTACTAATAGATGAGTGAAAAGAGTGCTTGAGATAATGTTTAATCCCATAAGAAAATACTATCATATAATACTCAGTGAAGTGCTTTGGGATTATCATACATCTTATAAATAACTTATTTTAATGTCTCATTTAGGCTAGTTTTTGGTAAATCAATTCATTCACTAGTTGAAATAAAAAATAAGTCATTTTAGTTTGTGAAAACTTTTAACTTTGCTTGTGAATAATATGGTGAAGTGATATTGTTTCAGTTAACTAAAATAGAGGAGATAAACCTTGATTCTTTTGAGAATTCCAATCTCTATAACGAAAAATCCAAGGAACTCCAGGATAAATACATCTCGTGGAAGGTATTTTATGAAGGTGAAAAGGAAATGCTCTTCAATTATTTATTTAGAATTCATCCAGGTAAATTAATTTCTAATAGGGAGGGTACTTTTATTATGAATAATGTTTACCCATTTGATGAATTTTATGCCTAAGAATCTTCTCAAAAAATGAAATTCATATTTAATTGAAATCAGTTTAATCAACACCATGTGTGGAAACATACCCCATATATCACATAAACTTCTATCAAATCCCCAAATTCTTCAATAAACCTACCATTGGATTGATATGGAGACCCACCAAATGCAAAATATGTTCACCCTTTTCCCATTAACTCCCTAACCCTTTATTTTTTTTCATCACCTATCTCAATTTTTCTTCCTCTCTTTCCCTATATTTCTTTTTCGTCCTCTTTTATTCTCACCTTATCTCTCATTTTTTACCACTTTCTTCAACATCGCCCTTTTTTATTATTTCTATTTTATGTGGGAGTGTATATAAATAAAAAAATGAAAAAATGAAACAAAGAGTAAAAAATTCTCACCAGTATATTTTGAAAATTTGCCTAAATATTCTGGGGAATCCAATGACATATTTTTATCTAAAATATCTTTTATTTTCATCATATTATTGTATAAAAAGTTTTATGTCAAGACCAAAAAGTTTTGAATAACCAATTTTTTATAAGAAAATCATTTTTCCATATCTTTATTAGAAAATTTATCTTTCATTCCAAGATAACCTATGATTATATTTTCATTTTCTGTGTTTTCATCCCTCTTTTGTGTCTTGATTTCTTAGAACTTCTAGGTGAATTTCCAACCTTGGATTGAATTAATATAATGGAGGAATTTTATGATTCACATGAGAATTAAAATATCCAAATAGAAGCCCATTACCCTTTCATTGATCCTAATTTTGAAATCCCATTTGAGCCTTGTAGACCCATTTTTTTATAGCCACATTACCATCCCAAAACCTTGTCCCACCTAACATCCACTTGGAGTTTCATTGCATGATTTTTTTTGTAATTTAATGTTTGGGGAAATTGATTTTATTTTCGGTTTATTTTTCTTGATTTGAAATGTGTCCTAGTATTCTTGAGTAAAAATCATCCATTTATGTGTGGCGTTGAGGTTTTATTCTAGTTAGGTTTGGAAATGTATATATTCTTATTTCATTTTGAACAAATTTTCTTAAAAGTGTTAAAATTATTTTTTCAAAAAAATATAATAAAGAAAAAAATAATGGTTTGTTTCTTATGAGGGTAAAAGAAACTATTCGATAACCATTTATTTCATTATAACTGTTAAAATTAGTGTAATGAGAAGATAATATAGGTTTTGGGATATGTGTGTAAGATTTTTCCAGGTTCAAATTTTGAAAAAAATAAGAAAAAAAGAAAAAAAGAAAAAAGAAAGAAAGAATAATTTCATGATATTTTCATCTGTCATTAAGAGAAGTTTTTTATTTTGTACATATTTCATCTTCTCACCCTTTTCCATATATCTATCTCTTTTATGTCTTGCTTTACACATTCACTACCTAATAAATATATGTTTCTATAACCTTCCGTGCCTTATTTCAAAAATTATTCATTGATTTTTCCATGTTGTTGTTTCCCTGTATTTTCCTATCTTTTAGAAATTACGTTCCTACCATCCCATAGCCACTAAACCCCCCTAAAAATACCTATTGATTCTTCCGAAATTTACAATAGGTAAGGGATGTTGATATACTAACAAACTATATGATTTTGACTTTTTTTGGTGAATGAGTGAACTTCCATGAGTAAATTTACATTATCTTGAGAGAAGTATGTTTTGAGTGTCCATATTTCTCAATTAAATTTTTTAGCATGAAAATTGAATTTTATTTAATCATTATTTTTGTAACAAATTGTGGAGGAATTATTTATGAATGAGTGAATCAGTCTTATCCTTCCTAGATCTGTGAAAATAAAATTTTGATATTTTTTATTGAGTGAAAATGATTTTTATATATTTTTTGTATTTTTTTCCTAGGTACATGAACTATCATAAGGGTGGGAGAGTTTATATTACATATTAATTAAATAATTTCATTAGTCCCATAACTTTGTTTTACTGAAAAATTATTAATTTCCATTGAATATTCTAGTTGTAATCATAAAAATATTTAGAGAGTATTTTTTGAATTTATTTAGTTACACTAATATTTAAGATTTTGATCATATATTTTACAATAATTATCCAAATGACGTGATTATTGTTTTTTATCATCAAATATTAAAATTAAGAAAAATAATTTTACTAGAGATTCGGCCAATTTAGCCATTTGATGGGCTATATGGACCCATAAGAAGACCTAATGAATCTTCCAATGAAACTGGACCAGCTTTGTTGTTATATTTTTTAGGCTCAATAAAGAATTACAAATTAATTAATACTAAAAAATAGTACACAAACATTCCATTACATCTTGGTTAAAAATATCATGTCCCAAATGAACCAATAAGTTCCCCAATTGATTCATGAAATTCCAGACGACAATTCTATATGAGATTTGATAACATATAATAATTAATGAATTTTATCCCCATAAACATACCCAATAAACATGAAAATTTATGGGGATAAATTGAATATATATACTCAAAAATATTTATAAGAAATGTTTTACATTTTTTGGAATCTTCCACGACTAAAACCCATTTACATTTTTTTTATTTGAAAAATTATGGTTAAAATTGGTCAACAGAACATGGTTTAGTAAAATAACCATATCATTTGATAAAAAAGTACAATAGAAACAATGTTTTGAGGTTATACTTTTGAAATACATATATAAACTTTTTAAGAAGATGATACTTTTATATTTGGATATATTAATGTTCAAACTGTTGATCCAACTTTTATGAATGTTTTGGAAGACAAACGGTCCACCACATTGGGCTATAAATACACGCCCCTCTTCTCCTTGAAAGGGGTTAGAAATTTATCACTTTGTAGGATATATTTTCATGAAAATATCATTTCCAAAGTCTTAATATGAAATTCCAAACTAATGTTTCTAGTTTAGAGAACATTCCTAGTTTTTTTCAATTCATGTACTTTAATAATTTTCAAGTGCAATGCTGCATTTTGATTGTAATTTGATTAGAATTTTAATTAATGTCTCATTATAATCATATATTATTCTAATACTACTTATATTGTGTAATATTAATGGTTTTAAAATAGTTTAAATTGACTACAATAAACCCTTATGTATTCCACCTTTTCATTCAATCCATAGTTAGTGGTTAACTATCTTTACACCTTGTGTTTTGGAACAACACTCAACTCTTTTCCTGTTTCATTAATTTTGTTATTATTTTAACTAATCACTATTAAAACATTAAACCATATTACTAACAATATATATTTATGAGTAGATCATCCATTGGGTCATGTCATAATATGTCGAATTTATGTTATTGAGATATTTTGTTTGTTAAATATTCTTTTGGTTAACACTGTGTATGTTAAAACTTAAAATCTCATAGATTAATAACAAGAGTTTTTTAACATGAAGATTCCATGGATTATTGGAAGCATAAATTAAATTCCACAAAACATTATTTACATAGATAGTTATCTAATTTTTTTCTTATATTAGATCCTAAATATTTGGTAATTACAACCAAAATAGACTTGTGAAGTGGGTGTTAATTTAATACAATATATTAGAAAGATCAAATACAACATAGTGTTTCATACCAAATAATGAAATTTGTAACACCCTAAATTTTAATGATTTATTATTTGAATAAATTAAATTTCTTTGATATCTTTTGTTTTACACTATGTCAAGTTATTTTTTTACTACACGTAACACTGACTTAGATTATGTTATAATCAACACTTAGTTTCTACGAACCAATATTTTATTATTGTAAATTTTTTAAAAGTTAAAAATATAAACTAGAATTTATAATGATGTATTTAAATTGGAGTTAATTAATTATAAAATATGGTTTACACATATATATAATTAATCATTTGGTGACCATTTAATAATAAATGAAAATAATAACCCTTTTGAATATAAAATGAAATCTTTTTTTCCCAAAAAACAATTTAATTTTTCAAAAGGTTATTTTATACCAATAAATAAAAAAATAAATATTGTTGTATTATATTAATTAAATATATAAATAATTAGATCTCATTTATAACATTCAACCTATTTTTTTGGACATAATAAATTCAGTTTTATGTTTAGAAGATGTAATTTTTTTTCTAAAAGCAGTTTTCCACCTTTTAATGGCATGCTTTTTTTAAAAATTAATTTTTAAACTTTTATAAATTATATTTGAAAAAATGAACTATTTATTTTAAATATATAAATAAAAACTTAATTTGGTTTAATTTTTTCTGTTTTTATAATAAGTTTCATATTTTGATGGATGGTGAAAAATAAGAAATTTTAATTGAAAATAGTTTTTTCATAGAAACAAATTATAGTGTTAAATTCTATTTTAGATTTATTATAAATTATAAATAGATTATTTTTTATAATTTAAAATAATTTAGGTAATTGTATTCAATTTTAAATTGAATTCAGATATAAAAACAACTCAACCTTTTGAACATTTTCAGTTAAAAAACAGATTTTCTCGTTCCGTTAAGAGGGTTAATTTTAAATTAAAATATCAAAATTATGTACTATGAATTTCTACAAATTTATTATATATTTGGAATCATAAGGACCAGATTTAGTAAATATTTCCCTTTTATTTTTAGACAATATGAATAGTAAATTTATTAAATTTTATTACCGTAGTTCTGGATAAATCATGTAGTTAAGTGTAAAAGAAATATTATAAATATTATAAAACCAACATAACACTTTAAAAAATTTATTTTATGAATTTAATTCCTCCATAAACACATGATGTTCGGAATTGAATATTTTAATTTACACTTTTCCATAAAACTTTATTATATATTATTAAAATCAAAGAGAGTGAGAAAATTTCGACTCTTACTTTTAATAAGTACAATATTATTAATATAAAGATAAATAGAATATATTTTAGACTGTATATATTATTATGAGATATAAAAGTTTTATCTAAATCATATATTTTTTTTTAATTTTTAGTGAATAAATAATTATCATAAATAATTACACAATGATGATGGAGTAATTTTCAATTAATGAAAAACTCAATTAAGTGTTGATAAAAATATTAAAATAAATATTATTTGAGTTAATTAATGTTATACAAGAGTTTTATAGGTGAATATTAAATATTAGGGGTGTATAAAATGAATTGGTTTGAAGTTATATTGCTGTATTTATTTTCTTAAATTCAATGTAATGCCTAGTGTAATAATTGACACTAATATTATTTTATGCGAATGAAATTTTATTGAATTAGATTGAAATTAAAAAAATACTTAGTAAGAAAAAAAAGGGATAGAAATGGGATGAAATAAAATAAATTGATCATTTATGGTTCAATTTAAACCTTATAGGTAAAAATATCTGCCTCTTAATACTGAAGATGTTATTACCAAAGTTAAAATTTAAATAGTTTAACTTGGGGTTAATAAAAATACAAGGTTTATAATTTTGAAAAAACTTGGTTAACATATGTTTTTATTATATTTCCACCATATATCGTATTATATTCGAATAAATTTACATTTTTAGGTATTTGGATTAATATTTAATTTATTATAATTTAATCATTTTAGAAATTACAAAAGTGATTCTCCCCTTTATTATGATATTATTTTATTACCCTTAACTACCAGATTACTAATTAATCACGATAATTAAAGATAATTACCGTCATTACTATTCATTATGTCAAAAAAAAAAACAAGTATTAATTTCCTAATTGGGACCCTATGATTCCAAATATGGAATCCATTTTATCAAATTCCCAACACAACAATTGTAGTAATTAATTTATAAATAATTCCCGTTGTCAAAATAAATAGCGGGTTTTTTAGATACAATATCTATCAGAAGTTTGACGATTGTTTATGTCCAATTTCAAAGTTAAATTAATTCCGATGACCACCATTGGATTAAATGGTAACAATATATTCTATTTAAACATTAAAACCAATTAAAAAGATAATCAATCCATATAATTAAATTAGATGAAAAAGCAGTTTTGACGTAAAATGCAGTCTTTTTCACTATTCATTAAAAAATGAACATTGTTAGAAAAATACCAAAAAATTATCCAAAGTAAATTTCAATGTACCAATACTAAATAATAAGTTTATTTTGAAAAATAATGCTGATAATTTTTTTAAAAAGATAGATTTAAAAATGGTACGTCATCAAAAGGCAGTAAAACAATCTTTTAAAAATATTAGAGAATTCTATGCTTAAGATTGGGTTTATTCTCATTTTAAGCCTCTAAAACACTATCTAATTCATAAAAAGGCATAGATATGAAAATACATAATTCATTACTTACTTGGGATGTTATATCCTTCCCCCCTTTAGAAAATTGCGTCCCCACAATTTATTTAATTATCGAATAAGTGGGGGTATTTATCCCTCATTGCATTTTCAGATTCCCATGTTGCCTCTTCAATCATGTGAATTTTCCACATAACCTTTACTTGATATATCAACTTATTCCACAATACTTTCTCCCTATGGTCATGAATCTAGACCATTTGTTCCTCATAAGATATGTTGTCTTCCATCTGAACTACCTCTGGACTCAAAACATGAGATGGATCTGGCATATACTTCCTTAACATTGAAACATGAAAATCATTGTGTACCTGAGATAAAGTCGGAGGTAAATCCACTCAGTATGCAAATTATCCAACTCTCTCCATAACTTCATATGGTCTAATAAACCTTGGACTCAGTTTTCCTTTCTTAAAAAACCGTATCATACTTTTCCATGGTGAAACTTTGAGGAAGACATGATCACCTACCTCAAAAGAGAGATCCTTCCTCCTGTTGTCTGCATAACTTTTCTTCCTGCTCTGAGATATTCTCATGTGTTTCTATAATAGATGAACTTTTTCTACCAACTCATCTACCAATTTTGGTCCCATCAACTTCCTTTCACCCACTTCATCCCAAAAATCTAGAGTTCGACACCACTTCCCATATAATGCCTCAAATCGTGCCATCTGTATACTTGAATGAAAACTGTTATTATAAGAAAACTCATCCGAAGAAATATGTTGGTCCCAACTTCCCTGATAATCCATCGAACAAGAACATTGAATATCCTCCAATGTCTGAATTGTTCATTCTGACTGCCCATCTGATTGTGGATGAAAAGCTGTACATAAATTTAATTTAGTACCCAAGGACTTCTGATGGCCTGTAAAAAAGTTAGAAGTAAACCTGGGATCATGATCAGATACAATGGATAGGGGGAACTCTATGTAACCTGACTATCTATTTAAGTTACAAACGAGAAAGTTGATCTAGAGAAAAATTATCTCGTATAGAAAGGAAATGAGATTTTTTAGTCAAGCGATCAACAATAACACAGATTTCATTATTACCTCGAGGTGTCTTTGGAAAACCTACCATGAAGTCCATGGATATATTCTCCCATTTCCACTCGGACATTGGTAAAGGCTGAAGCATCCCTTTTGGTAATTTCTGCTCTGCTTTAACCTGTTGACGAGTCAAACACTTCATAGTAAAATCAGCAATATCTCTTTTCATTCCATACCACCAGTAATACTCCCAAAGATCTATATAAATCTTAGTACTGCCAGGATGAACTGAAAGCGGAGAACTATGAGTTTCACATAACAACTCTCTATTCAACTTTGATCACATAACACAGAAAATCTCTTTCCAAATCTCAAAACACAATCATTATCAATGTTTAATTCAGGCAACCTACCCTTCTGAACCAGCTCTACCTTTTTCTCCAACTCACTGTCTTGCTTCTAAGCTTTCTTAATTTTGTCTGATAGAGAACATTTCACAGATACCTGAAACAAAACAAAATAAATTCCTCCACCAACATCTTCTATGACATGGTTCATCAAATCCTTAAGTAAAGGATCACATTCCAAACATAACATGGTTAATGAATCATCAATTTTTCGATTCAAAGCATCAACCACTTTATTTTCTTTTCCCGGATGGTAATGAATTTTATAGTCATAATCCTTGATTAATTCTAGCCATCTCATCTGTATCATGTTCAATTATTTCTGGGTGAATACATACTTTAAACATCTGTGATCAGTATATATTTCACACATTACAACATTCAAATGCTGTCTCCAAATTCTAAAAGTGAAAACAACAGCAGCTAATTCCAAATCATGTGTAGGGTAATTTACCTTATGAGTTTTCAACTTACGTGAAGCATAATAAATCACCTAATCATTCTACATAAGAATTCATCCAAGTCCTTTCAATGAAGCATCACTGTAGATAACATAATCACCATTCCAGGAAGGTAGTTCCAAAATTGGAGCATTCACCAAACTTCTTTTCAATTCCTGAAAACAATCATCACATTATTTTATCCAGATAAACTTAAGACCCTTCCGAGTTAGATTAGTCATTGGGCTAGATAACAGTGAAATATTTCTAACAAACCTTCAGTAATATCCTGCCAAACCAAGACAACTACAAATATCAGTAACATTTGTGGGTCTTGGCCATTCTTCAACAACCGTTATTTTGGTAGGATCATCAGTTATTCCATATTTAGAAACAATGTGACCATCGAAAGAAATTTCTTGCACCCAAAACTCAAACTACATTTATTTCCCATACAATTTATTTTATTTTAAGGTTTAAAAAATAACCCTTAAATGACTTTCATGCTCCACTTTACTTTTAGAAAACACCAAAATATCATCAATGAAAACAACCAAAAACTTATCCAATAAATCATGGAAAATTCTATTCATAAGGTCCATGAATACATAAGGTGCATTGGTTATCCCAAAAGGCATTACTAAAAATTCATAATGTCCATATCTTGTACGAAATGCGGTCTTCAGAATATCTGCTTCCTTTACCTTCAACTGATGGTACCCCGATCTCAGGTTAATCTTTGAAAAATACTGAGCTCCCTAGAGCTGATCAAACAAATCAATGATATGAGGAAAATGATATTTGTTCTTAATAGTGATGTTATTCAAGGATCTATATTCAATGAAATGTCCTATAGAACCATCTTTATTTTTAACAAATAAGACAGGGGCACCCCATGGTGATGTGCTAGGTCGAATGAAACCTTTCTCTAATAAATCTTGCAGTTTCTCCTTCAACTCAAAATGTTCAATTTGAGCCATTCGATAAGGGGGTTTTGAAATTGGCTTTGCATCAGGAACTAAGTAAATAGTAAATTCAACTTCCCGATCTGGTATTATACCATACAAATCATTAAGAAAAACATTAGGATACTCATTTACTACTGGCACATCATTAATCTGAAAGGTTCTTTTGTTTTCAACAATATGTGCAAGGTAACATTCATTTCTATCTTTTATAATTTTCTTAGCCTCTTGATATGTTATCAATAGTAAGGGTTCATTATTGTACGAAAAATCAATGACTTTATGAAAATAAACTTCCTTAGCTCTGTAATCAATCTTAGCATGGTAAACATAGAGCCAATCCATACCCAGGATAACATCAAACTCTACTAGAGGTAAAACAATATGGTGTGTAAGTAGTTTCTTTCCACAGATAAGGATAAGAAGATTATTATAAATTATTTTTGCCTCAAAATTTCCGCTAGGTGTTTTTACCACAAGTTCAGGAGTCATTTATTGAGATGGAATTCCCAATTTACTAGAAAATATTTATGAGATGAAACAATGTGTAGACCCTGAATCAAACAACACATTGGTATAATCTGAGAAAACAAACAAAGTAACTGATACCACTTCATTTGATGGCCCAACATCTCCTGAAGTAGTTGAAAAGGATTTCGCCACACCTTTATTCTTGTAGTCTAACTGCTTCCCATCATTTGAGATCTTTGTCAAACACTTATTTGCATAATGACCCATCTCATTGCACTTGAAACATTTAACTTACTGTAAATCAAATTTGGTCTTTCCATCACCCTGATATTTTTTAGTGCAATCACGAGCCTTATATCCCATCTTACCACATCAGTAGAAATTTCTAGAATTCAGAAGACATTCCCCAGCATGCCTTTTACCACATTTATCACAGAAAAAAAACTTAGTTTTCTTACCATCAGACTTTTTGAATGATTCTTCCCTTACTCCTTCCACCTCGGTCTCTTCTTCTGTTGGATTTTATAGAACACTTGATCATCGGAAAACTCCATTTCCAGCTTCTCAGCACATGGAAAAAGATTTTCATAACTTTTGAACTCACAAGAAGCTAAATCCATTCGATATTTTGGCTTTAATCTTGAGTAAAAATGATTGATTTTACTATAAAGATCTCAGATAAAATTTGGAGCATACCTTGCCAATAGAGTGAACATTTCTTCATAAAAAGCCACTGAGTCATCCTCCTGCCTCAATTACATGAATTTTTTTTCCATCCTATGTTGAATGGCCATAGGAAAATATTTCTCAACAAACAGACCTATGAATTCATCCCAGTCAAGAGAATCAATCTCATCAGTGTCCCTGATATTTTTAACCATCAACCACCACTGATCTGATACACCCTCCAAACGGTAAACATAAAGACTAACCTTTTGATTGTATGAACACCCCATGACATCAAAAATCTTATCCAGTGCTTTAATCTGCCCTTCAGCTAGCACAGGTTCAAATGATCCTCCTAATGATGGGGGATGTTGACTCATAAAATGTTCCACCACCGACATGTTCCTCTACGGTTGATTTGGCTGATCTCATGCATGGATACCACCACCATTTATCGCTTGAGTCAACTGCACCATTACTACAAAAAACTATTCAGTTCCAATTCCGACCATCTCAGGATGCTGATTCTGAACGTCATTTCCTTCTATTTTCCTTCCTAGAACTGCTTCCCATTTTCCTCTACAAAAAACCATTCTCAACAAACATTTCTAAGATGAAGTATCATTTTATTCTTCAAATGCTATATCATTTCAATTTTAAAAAAAAATATTTTTTTGATAATCATTTAATAGAAATCTAACTCCTAAAGTTATATAAACTTAACTTTGATTCCAACTATAAGGCCCCAGCATTAAGCATTACTTAATCTTGAGTTATTTCAAGAATAAACATTGAGGGAATTTTCAGGTTTAGATATTTAGAGAATTATATCATAAATCATTCATTACATTCATCATTTAAACAAGGTGGTTACATAAAATACATTATTCATTTTTCCCATGAAAGGATACATATTCAATATAAAACATGGATTCTTTCATGACACTTCCTCGACACTATCATCACATCGTGTACTTTTCCCTTGACATGTGAAAAACATTTCAAAAACATCAGATGAGTATAAAAATCTCAGTAAGGGATATAAAAGTATGGAATGAAAACATTATTCTATGTATACATAAGAATTAATGAAACCATACTTTACTCATAAAACATAATCACTTTTTCATACCTCATGAAATCATAAGATTTAAGAATAACTCATATAAAACATAAGAAATAAAGGTGACTTGGGGCATTCATAACATTCTTACGTAGGTAGTAACCCACATGGTTACATTTGGAATACCCATCACAGTATATTCCCTAAATCTCATTGGAGAAACCATAGTGTTTAACTCCTTCGTACTACCCAATGCATTGGAGAGATTTCATGGGCTAAACCGCCCTTAGTTTATCACGGAACCACCCATCTTCATAAACAATTCCTATGAACCATAACATAATCTTATCACATAAAACATGCATAAAGGAAACATAAAATTTCCATATTTCAATCACAAGATATCAAAAACACATTGATATAATAAAAAAATAATCAAAACAATTTTTTATACCAAAATAAAATAAAAGTAAAACATGGTATTTATTTTTCATTTTAAAAAAGGTTATGGCTTGTAGAGGTAGTCAAAACTCAACTAATGGTCATGATGGAGGAGAAGTTGTTGTCACTGCATACGTAAGACAAAACATTCCTTTTTGTCATTTAGTAAAACTATTGGTACAAAAATATTAATTTTTAATAAAAGTAAAAGTCAAAGGGGTTTATACACTGTATAAAAGAAAGTTGTGTATAAAACAAAATATGCCTCAATGAATGGAGATTGAGACAAAGTCCAATACCTCGTGTCCGACTTGACTCGATCGTTCTTTAATCTCCTGAATAATAAAATATAGTTAATTTATACTTTCTTAGGAACCTTTTTCAAGTTTATTATTCCCTTTATATCACTTATTACAATGTTATTAAAATTATGTAATTATTTAGGTTAATAATGGTCGTTTTGTCGATCTTTGGTACTTGAGACAAAAATAAACTTCTTATAATTACAAGTTTTTCATGTGGTAAAATATCCATTATATCTATAATTATATTCATGATATAGAAATAATATATATCATATATATCCAGTATATACATTCATTTATAATATTACATAACATTTAGAGGTATGAAATGAAATGCACCATTCATGGTGACGGTAAGTCGTACGTACGCATGAACGCTACTTTCATTTCAATTTAGTATTTAATGGAGTGAAATACTAATGATAAAAAGGTGTATTATAATTCCAGTATAATATCATATATAATATCATTAACTCCATCCTTTATACACCCCACATATGGCATTAACGAATCAAATCACTTTGAGGGGGCAGTAGTCCGCAGTTCCTAAAATGAAGATATCGCATTTACCCATAATGGAAACTATTAGGTATGACCTAAATGAAAAATACAGAATTATAAGGAAAAAATATACATAATATATATCATATATAAATATAGTGACATCTTAATGGCCACCATGGAAGGTGTTAAAAGAAGATTGAACAATCATCATTTCGTGAGGCAGAAATTCACCAACCACAGAAATAGTATGTTCTTTAAGCATTAGACGGAGGTGTGTGTAGGTTTAAATCAAATCCTTCTCTTAAAAACATCCTCGTATATTTAATATACTAGTTTTGTTACCAAATAAAGAAATAATATGATTTTAGGGGGATGGAGAAGCAAAATACAACAAAAGAACACAATTGAAGACATTACCTTTAAATTGGGTAACTCCTCTTGGTTTGAACGAAAAGGGTTACTTGAAGAGCTTTATGCCTAAGGTAAGGCTTCTAGGATGAAGAGAGGGATGTGTAGAGAAACAATGAGCAGATATTTGTCGATCCAATGGCTTGAGAGGTGTGGGTATGGTGGTAGAGGTGGGGGCCTTTTATAAGAGGGAGGAGGGGCACTCTTGGAAAGTAAATAAATATGACTTTATTATATAATGAGTTTCTGATTTTAAAGGTCAAAAAATAATATATTTATAGGATAAGGAGATAAGGGTTTAAAATCCATCAATACAATATGTTTTTGAAAAGTTTAAGCATTTTATTTTACATTACCTTTTCATTTTATTTAAATCGTTCATTAATGAGGTAATCGCTGCAACATCATAGTGTCATAAATAAATTAATTTATTTAATGTCTAAAAATTATAAAAAAATATCATGATGTATAAAATATTTATATCGTTCCAATGAATATTTATAGTCTAAGATATAATTTACATAGACAAAACTGAAATTGTTTTACTTGGGTGATACATACTTTTGTGATATTCACCTTTCTATAAAAATAAAATGATAAAGTGTCACTATCACCCAAAAGTGATTCCATGGGGTCCCTAAGTTGGAACAAGGAATATAATGGTCTTCCATTACACAAAAATTAGCATTAGGACCCATGTTGGGGTCATTTGATCTTATTATGATATTATTTTATTACCCTTAACAACCTGATTACTAATTAATCACGATAATTAAAGATAATTACTGTCATTACTATTCATTATGTCCAAAAACAAAAGCATCCTAATTACATAATTTGTACCTTCTGATTCCAAATATGGAATCCATTTTACCAAATTCCCAACATAGAAATTGTAGTAATTAATTTAAAAATAATTCCAGTTGTCAAAAAAAATCGTGGGGTTTTAGAAACAAGTTCTATAAAAAGTTTGACGATTGTTTATAACCAATTTAAAAATGAAATTAATTATGATGACCACCATTGGATTAAATGGTAAAAATATATTATATTTAAACATTAAAACAAATTAAAAAGATAATCTATCTAAATAATTAAATTAGATGAAAAGGCAGTTTTGAAGTAAAATGCAGAATTTTTCACTATTCATTAAAAAATGAACATTGTCAGAAAAATACAAAAAAAATTATCCAAAGTAAATTTCAATGTCCCAATACTAAATAATATGTTTATTTTGACAAATATAGCTTATAAAATTGTAAAAAGATATATTTAAAAATGGTTTTCCATCAAAAGTCGGTAAAACAATCTTTTAAAAATATTAGAGAATTATATGCTTAAGATTGGGTTTATTATCATTTTAAGCCTCTAAAACACTATCTAATTCATATATATATATAGATATGAAAATACATAATTCTTTACTTGGGATGTTACATCCTTACCCCCTTTATAAAATTTTGTCCCCACAATTTATTTACATATCGAATAATTGTGGGTATTTATCCATCATTGCATTTTCTGATTCCCATGTTGCCTCTTAAATCATGTGGTTTTTACATAGAACATTTACTTGATGAATCACCTTATTCTGTAATACTTGGTCCCAGTAGTCAATAATCTGGACCTTTTGTTCCTCAAAATATAGTTTATATTCCATTTGAACTAGCTTTGGACTAAAAACATGAGATGGATCTGGAATGTACTTCCTTAACATTGAAACATGAAAAACATTTCATACTTGAGATAAACTTGGAGGTAAAGAAACTCAGTATGCAACTGATCCAACTCTCTCCAGAATTTCATATGGTCTAGTGAACCTTGGACTCATCTTTCATTTCTTACTAAATCGCATCACACTATTCCTTGGTGAAACTTTGAGGAATACATGATCACCTACCTCAAAAGAGAGATCCTTCCTCCTGTTGTCCGTATAACTTTTCGGCCTACTCTGATCTATTCTCAGGAATTCCTGTATCAGCTGAACTTTTTCTGCCAACTCTTCTACCAATTTTTGTCCCATCAACTTCCTTTCACCCACTTTATCCCAAAAAGCTGGAGTTCGACACTGCTTCCCATATAATGCCTGAAATGGTGCCATCTGTATACTGTTATGAAGACTGTTATTATAAAAAAACACAACCGAAGAAAGATGTGTGTCCCAAATTTCCTGATAATCCATCGAACAAGAACATAGAATATCCTCCAAAGTCTGAATTGTTCATTCTGACTGCCCATCTGATTGAGGATGAAAAACTGTACTTAAATTTAATTCAGTACCCTACAACTTCTTTAGGCCTTTCCAAAAGTAAGAAATAAACCTAGGATCACGATCATATACAATAGAGAGAGGAACTCTGTTTAACCTGATTATCTCTTTAATAGAAAAAACGAGAAAGTTGATCTAGAGAAAAAGTATCTCTTATAGAAAGGAAATGGGAATATTTAGTCAAGTGATAAACAGTAACCCAGATTTCATTATTACCTCGAGGTGTCTTCGGCAAACCTACAACTAAGTCCATGGATATTTTCTCCCATTTCCACTCAGACACTATTAAAGGCTGAAGCATCCCTTTCGATAACTGCCACTATTATTTAAACTATTGACATGTCAAACACATCAGATTAAAATCAGCAATATCTCTTTACATTCCTTCCCAAGAGTAATACTCCTGAAGATCTCTATACATCTTAGTATTGCTAGGATGAACTAAAAACGGAGAACTATGAGCTTCACATAACAACTATCTCTTCAACTTTGAATCACATATAACACACAATCTCTTCCAAAATCTCAAAACACAATCATTATCAATGTTGAATTCAAGAAACATACCCTTCTGAACCAGCTCTACCTTTTTCTGAACTCACTGTCTTTCTTCTGAGCTTGCTTAATTCTATCTGATAGAGAAGATTTCACTGATACCTGGAACAAAACAGAAGAACTTCCTACACCAAAAACTTCTATTCCAAGTTTCATCAAATCCTTTACTAAAGGATCACGTTCCAAACAAAACATGGTTAATGAAGCATTAATTTTTCGACTCAAAGCATCAGCCACTTTATTTTCTTTTCCTGGATGGTAATGAATTGTATAATAATAATACTTTATTAATTATAGCCATCTCCTCTACCTCAGGTTCAATTATTTTTGGTTGAATATATACTTTAAACTTTTGTGATCAGTATAAATTTCACACTTTACACCATACAAATGATGCCTCCAAATTTTTAAAGCGAAGACAACAGTATCTAATTCCAAATAATGTGTAGGGTAATTTACCTCATGAGTTTTCAACTAACATGAATCATAAGAAATTACCTGATCATTCTGCATTAGGATTCAACCCAGTCCTTTCAATGAAGCAACACTGTAGATAAAAAACTCACCATTCCTGGAAGGTAGGGCCAAAACTGGAGCATTCACCAGTCTTATTTTCATTTCCTGAAAACAATCATCACATTCTTCTGTCCAGATCAACTTAACACCCTTCCGAGTTAGATTTGTCATTGTAATAGATAACTGTGAAAACTTTCTAACAAACCTTTGGTAATAGCCTTCCAAACCAAGAAAACTACAAATCTCAGTTACATTTGTGGGTCATGGCCATTCTTCAACAACCTTTGTTTTTGTAGGATCAACAGTCATTCCATCTTTAGAAACAATGTGACCCAGGAAAGATATTTGTTGCAACCAAAACACACAATTTCTGAATTTCCCATAAAATTTATTTTCTTTTAAGGTTTTCAAAATAACCCTTAAATGAATTTCATTCTCCACTTTACAATTAGAAAACACCAAAATATAATCAATGAAAACAAACACAAACTTATCCAAGAAATCATTGAAAATTCTATTCATAAGGTCCGTGAATAGAGCAGGTGCATTGGTCAACCCAAAAGGCATTACTACAAATTCATAATGGCCATATCGTAAACGATATGCTGTCTTCGGAACATCTTCTTACCTTAACTTCAACTGATGGTACCCCGATCTCAGGTCAATCTTTGAAAAATACTGAGCTCCCTAGAGCAGATCAAACAAATCATCGATATGAGGCAAAGGATATTTGTTTTTAACAGTGATGTTATTCAAGGCTCTATAATCAATGAAAAGTGTCATATAACTATCTTTCTTTTTAAAAAATAAGATAGGAGCACCCCATGGTGATGTGCTAGGTCGAATGAAACCTTTCTCTAATAAATATTACAGTTTCTTATTCAACTGTAAAAGTTCAATTTGAGCCATTCGATAAGGGGGTTCTGAAATTGGCTCATCATCAGGAACTAAGTCAACATTAAATTCAACTTCCTGTTCTGGTATTATTCCAGGCAACCCATTAGGAAAAACATTAGGATACTTATTTACTACTGGAACATCATTAATCTTAATGGTTCCTTTGTTTTCAATAATATGTTCAAGGTAACATTATTTTCCATATTTTACAAGTTTCTAAGCCTCTTGATATGTTATCAATATTAACGGTTCATTCTTGTACACAAACTGAATGTCTTTCTGAGAAGAAACTTCTTTAGCTCTACAATCAATCTTATCATGGTAAACAGAGATCCAATCCATAAACAGGTTAACATCAATCTTTACTAGTGATAAAACAATTGGGTGTGCAAGTAGGTTCTTTCCACAGATAAGGATAAGAAGATTCTTATAAATTCTTTTTGCCTCAACATTTCCCCCATGTGTTTTTACCACAAGTTTAGGAGTCATTTCTTGAGATGGAATTCCCAATTTACTAGAAAATTATTCATAGATGAAAGAATGTGTAGACCCCGAATCAAAAAACACATTGGCATAATATGAGAAAACAAACAAAGTACCTGATACCACTTCATTTATCTCCCAACATCTGCTGAAGTAGTTTCAAAGGATTTCACCATACCTTTCTTCTTGTAGTATAATTGTTTCCCATCATTTGATCTCTTTGTCGAACACTCGTTTTCATAATGACCCATCTCATTGCACTTGAAACATTTAACTAAGTGCTAATCAAATTTGGTCTTACCATCACCCTGATCTTTTTCAGTGCAATCACGAGCCTTATGTCCCATCTTACCATATCAGTAGCACTTTCCATAATTCAGAATACATTCCACATCATGTCTTCTACAACATTTATCACAAACTAAATACTTAGTTTTCTTACCATCAGACTTCTTTGAAGTATCATTCCCTTTCCCCAGCCACCTCGGTCTCTTCTTCTGTTGATTGTTATAGAACACTTGATCATCAGAAAACTCCATTTCTACCTTCTCAGCACATCGAACAAGATTTTCATAACATTTGAACTCATGAGAAGATAATGCCCTTCGATATTGTGGATTTAATCTTGAGTAAAAATGATTGATTTTACTATCAATCTCTCAGATAAAATTTGGATTATACCTTGACAATAGAGTGAACTTTTCTTCATAAGAATCCACTGAGTCATCCTCTTGCCTCAATTCTAAGAATTTTTTTTCCATCCTAAGTCGAACAGCCTTAGGAAAGTATTTCTCAATAAACATACCTTTGAATTCATCCCAGTCAAGAGCATCAATCTCAACAGTGTCCCTGATATTTTTAACCGTCGACCACCACTGATCTGCTTCACCCTCCAAATGGTAAACAGAAAGACTAACCTTTTGATTTTCTGAACACCCCATGACATCGAAAATCTTCTCCAGTGATTTAATCCACCCTTCATCTAGTACAGTGTCATATGATCCTCTGAATGATGGGGGATGTTTTCTCATGAAATGTTCCACCACCTACATGTTCCTCTGCGGTTGATCTGGCTAATCTAGTGCAAGGATACCACCACCATTTATCACTTGAGTCAACAATTCCATTACTGCAACAATCTATTCAGTTCCAATTCCGACCATCTCAGGATGCTGATTCCAAAGGTCATTTCCTTCTGTTTTCCTTCCTAGCACTGCTTCCCTATTTCCTTGACGGAAAACCATTCTGAACAAACATGTCTTATATTAAGCAACATGTTAATCTTCAAATGATATATCATTTCAATTTTCCATAAAAAAATATATTTTTTGATAATAATTAAATAGAATTTTAACTCCAAATGTTATCTAAACTGAACTTTGATACCAACTATAAGGCCCCAACATTAACACATTACTTAATCTTGAGTTATTTCAAGAATACAAATTGAGGATCTTTTTAGGTTTAGAGCTTTAGAGAATTAGATCATAAATCATTCATTACATTCAACATTTAAACAAGGTGGTTACATAAAAGACAATATTAATTTTACCTATAAAAGGAGACATATTAAAAATAAAACATGGATTCTTTCATGACACTTCCTCGACACAATCATCAAATCATTTACTTTTCCCATGACCTGTGAAAAACATTTCAAATACATGGGATGAGCATAAAAAGCTCAGTAATGTATATAAAAGTACGGAATGAAAACATTAGTCCATGTATACATAAGAATTATTGAAATCGTACTTTACTCATAAAACATAATCACTTTTTCAAACCTCATGAAATCATCTGATTTATGAATAACTCATAGAAAACATAAGACATAAAGGTAACTTGGGGCATTTATAACATTCTTATGTTGGGAGTAACCCTCATGGTTACATTTGGAATACCCATCAAAGTATATTCCCTAAATCTCTTCAGAGAAAACTTGGAATTTAACTCCTTCACGTTACCCAATGCATTGAAGAGCAATAATGGGCTCACCCGCCCTTAGTTTATCACAAAACCACCCATCTTCATAAACAATTCCCAATAACCATAACCTAATCATATCACATAAAACATGCATAAAGGAAACATAACATTTCCACATTTCAATCACAAGATATGAAAAACACATTGATATAATAAAAACATTATCAAAACCATTTTTAATACCAAAATAAAAGAAGAGTAAAACCTGGTATTTATTTTTCATTTTAAAAAAGGTTATGTCTTATAGAGGAATCCGAAACTCAAATAATGGTCACGACAACAGAGAAGTCATTGTCACTGAATACGTAGTACAAAACATTCCTTTTTTCATTTTGTAAAATGCATAGAACAAAAAAGATTCCTTTTAAATAAAAGTAAAATTTAAAGGGTTTTATACACTGTATAAAAGAAATTTGTGTATAAAACAAAATATGCCTCAATGAAAGGAGATCGAGACAAATTCCCATACCTCATGTCTAACTTGACTCGATCGTTCATTAATATCCTGAAAAAAAACTAGAGTTAATTTATACTTTCTTAAGAACCTTTTTAAAGTTCATTATTACTTTTATGTCACTTATTACCATGTTATTAACATTATTTAATTATTTAAATTAATAACGGTCGTTTTTTCGATCCTTGGTACTTTAGCCAAAAATAAACTTCTTATAATTACAAGTTGTTCATGTGGTAAAATATCCAAAATATACAGAAATATATTCATGATATAGATATAATATATATCACATATATCTAGTATATACATTCATTAATAATATTACATAACATTTAGAGGTAAGAAATGAAATGCACCATTCATGGAGATGGTAAGCCGTACGTACGCATGAACGCTAATTTTATTTCTTTTTCATATTTAATGGAGTGAAATCATAATGATATAAAGGTATATTATAATTTCAATATAATATTTTATATAATATCATTAACTCTATCCTTTATATGTCCCACATATTGAATTAATGAATCAAATCTGTTTGAGGATGCGGTAGTCCGCACTTCCTAAAATGAAGATATTGCGTTTACCCATAATGGAAACCCTAAGGTATGCCATAAATGAAAAATACAGAATAATAAAGACAAAATTGAAATAATATATATCATATATAAATATAGTGACATCTTAATGTCCACCAATAAAGGTGCTAAAAAAATATTGAACAATCATCTTTTCGTGAGCCAGAAATTCACCAACCACAGAAACAGTATGTTCTTTAACCATTAGACGGATGTGTGTGTATGAGTAAATCCAATAATTATCATAAAAAAATCCTAGTATATTTAATATACTGTTTTTGTTACAAAATAAAGGAATAAAAAAGAGTATAGGGGGTTGAAAAAGCAAAATAAAACTAAAGAACACATGTGAATACATTACCTTTAAATCGGGTAACTCCTCTTGGTTTGAACCAAAAGGGTTTCTTGAAGAGATTTCTGCCTGAGGTAAGTCTTTTAGGATGAATAGAGGTATTTTGAGATATAAAATGAATAGATATTGTCTGATCCAATAGCTTGAGAGGTGTGGGTAAGGTAGTAGAGGTGGGGACCTTTTATAAGAGGGAGGAGGGGAACTCTTGGAAAGTCAAGAAATGTTACTTTATTATAAAATGAGTTTAGGATTTTAAGGGTCCAAAAATGATATATTTAGAGGATAAGGTGATAAGGGTTCTAAATCAAACAATCCAATAGGTTTTTTGACAAGTGTATGTCTTATAGATTACATTATCTTTTCATTTTATTTAAATTATTAATTAATGAGGTAATCGCTGCATCATCATGGTGTCATAAATAAATTAATTTATTTAATTTATAAACATTATAGAAGAAATACCATGGTTTAGTAAATATTTTTAGATTTCTAGTGAATATTTATAGTCTAAGAGATCATTTACACAGACAAAACTAAAATTCTTTTACTTGTGTGGTACATACTTTTGTGATATTCTCCTTTCATTAAAAATAAAATGATAAAGTGTAACTATCACCCAAGAGTGATTCCATGGGGTCCCTAAGTTGGAACAAGGCATCTTATGGTCAGTTGTGACACAAACAGTAGCATTAGGACACATGTTGTGGTCATTTTTATTATTATGATATTATTTTATTACCCTTAACTACCCGATTACAAATTAATCACGATAATTAAAGATAATTACTGTCGCTACTATTCATAATGTCCAAAAACAAAAGAGTGTTAATTACATAATTTGGACCTTTTGATTCCAAATATGGAATCCATTTTTCCAAATTCCCAACACAAAAATTTTAGTAATTAATTTAAAAATATTTCTTGTTGTCAAAACAATTAATGGGTTTTTTAGAAACAATACCTATCAAATGTTTGATGATTGTTTATGTCCGATTTCAAAGTAAAATTAATTAAAATGACCATCATTGGATTAAATGGTAAACATATATTTTATTTACACTTTAATACCAATTAAATAGATAATCTATCTATATAATTAAATTATATTAATAAGTGTTTTGAAGTAAAATGCAGTATTTTTCACTATTCATTAAAAAAATGAACATTGTCAAAAAAATACCAAAAAATTATCCAAAGTAAATTTCAATGTCCCAATACTAATGAATTATTTTATTTTGAAAAATAGATATTATAAAATTTTCAAAAGATAGATTTAAAAATGGTTCTCCATCAAAAGGAGGTAAAATAATCGTTTTAAAATATTAGAGAATTCTATGCTTAAGATTGGGTTTATTCTCATTTTAAGCCTCTAAAACACTATCTAATTCTTAAATAGACATATATATGAAAATACATAATTATTTAATTACTTGGGATGTTACAATTAGTTTAAAATACTAACTTAGATAGTATAATGTATTTGAATAACTTTTCAAAATAAAATAATACTTCCATAAGTTTCTTTTTAGAAGTCATATAATTTACATGAGCATCATTTAGTGTGTGAATGACATAGTAAATAGGAAAAAATATACACCATACATACTATCCTAAGACAACAACAACAATAATGTCACTGGAATCACGCATCAATTTGATGTCCTTGGTCTATTTTGGTGAGATTTTTATAGAAGAGGCCACTAGACTATTTTTTAGGGTATGAAGGGCCCATCAACACTCTTTGGTGAATTTAAAAACATTGTATTTCGACAATAAGTATGTCAAGGGTTGGGATAAGTTCATAATGTTTTTAACAAAGTGGTGGTAGAACCCTAAGTGACCCAATAAGATCCTTATTCCTTAAACTATTGTTTGATCATGTAAGTCTTTTATAAATGTTATTTATTTGGATTCACTTCCATGAATAGTTTTTAGATTTTGTGTCTTAGGAAAATTCCCCCATATACCATGAAGATAAACCTTTCCCAGTTTAATACCTGGAATATTTATTCACAACATTTCCAGGCTAAATCCAAATTGCTAATGAACACTTTTAAGGAACCTCTATAAACTAAAAAGTAATATATGAATATTTCTTGTAATTATTCCAATATTTAATGGATTATCTATATCCTGAACCATTTAAAAAGTTTCTGGTAAATTACTCATATAAAATGACATGCGTCGATAGGAAATGGTTTATAAGGGACAATTGAATATAGTTTTTTAGTGGTATTATGGATTGAATACAATTTGATTGTAACCTGAATATTCATCTTAAAAGAAATAGATTTTTTTCCCTGGTAGTATTTCTAGAATTTGATTCATAAAGGGTGGTGGAAAATGATCTTTTCAAGTTTTCATACTGAGGTTCATATAATTGATGTATACTTTCCATCCCATGATAGTTCAAGTATAGATCATATCATCTTAGTCATTTTTTCACAATAGTTTGGTGGCCTTTTTTGGAATTAATTTCAGAATAATCACCCATTTTATGTAAGATATTGAAAATATTATTCTAGCAACAACAAGTTTTAAAAATTCTTTCATAACCAATATTTTCAATAGTTGGTTGAGTCTCCTTTGGGGTAGTAACTTATGTTTATCACCTTATTCTAATAAACTTATGTGGGTGAAGATTATGGGGAAGATCCCATTAAGGTTACCCACTAGCTAGAATATATAATTTTTATTCCTTTTAGGACTCCAATCAACTTGTCCCCCTGTTTTAAGGTTAGCTATGAGCTTATAATAACTGAAAGTGTTGCTACAGTATCAAGGAATGAGTACTTGAGTGTGAATATAAAAAGTATTTAATTCCAATGATGGTGTCATAATGATATAAGGTGTGAATAGTGGGATAGTTTCCCTCATCAATGGTTCAATGTAGTTTTCATTATCATGATTATTTTCCTTGTCTTCATCAGGGGAAGGGAATCCATGCCATCTTTAATGGTCATAAAATAATCTCCTTCATCAGTATGAAAAATATTTTGAAAGTGAAAATAATCATTACATTTGATGGTAACATTTTCTAAGTCGAAAACAACTATTTTATCTTAAATGATGAATACCAATCTCCCTTGGTTAACATCTATCAAATCCTTTCCCATCACTAGAAATGGTCTTACATGAATAATTAGAATGTATCATTTGTCTTCTATGTATATGAATACAAAATATAAAGGAAATATGAACTTTACAACCTTAACTAAAATATCATTGAGAATCCATTGAGGATACTTGACTGATATTTCATCTAGTTGATGTACCCCTCTTACCAGTTTTAATTCATTAAGATATATATTCTTTAAGAAACTCATAGTAATTTGATTTTTTCTGGTGCCTAGTTTTTATAATTATCTTCTGAATTTGCACACTGTTATGGTGAAAGAGATTGGGAAACTTCCAAGGTATCAAATTTTTTTGTGGAAGATTCTACTGAATAAATGTGGTGAATTTCTAATTTAGGGAGATGACTCCTAGGTCTTTTATCTATTTCTTGATGGAGAGAAATTCCTATAGGAATTTATCATATGTAGGAATTTTGGAAATGGCTTCATAAAATGGTATGTTGATATAAAATTTCTTGAACACTTCCATAATATTATTCTTCTATTCCTCAATATTTCCATATCTCATTATTTATGGGAATAAAAGAAGAGTTTTATACACTAGTGGTCTTAAATAAACCTCTTCGTTTTGATAATGTTCTTTTGTTAGGTTTTTTTTGCAGTTTCTTATAATTCTGGAGTCGTTTTTAACTGATTCCTTTGTTTTATCACTATCATCTACAACTATGTCATTCACCCATTTTGTAGGTCCCTCCAACATCTCTTCATCATATTTTCATGTTTTTTGACAGTATAGTATTTTCCTTATCCAAAGACCCACTAGCATAGCATCTTCTTTTGGGTGGGTTATTGTGTTATCAAGAAATATACTTGGTAGTTGGTCTGACAAAGATTTTAAAATTTGCCCCATATGGTTATTTAGATTCTGAATGGACTCTTTTTTTTCATCTATATCTCTTGGGTTTTCATCCTTTGATCTTTTTTTCACTAAATCACTAAGCATGTTTTGAAAAATCTTTTCAAGAGTTTAGGATTTTTGATACTACTATTATTGTGTTGGTGGGTACTACTGAGATCTAGGAAAAAGTAGTTTTAATTGATGTTGAGGTTGATGAGATGGACCTTATGGTGGGTACCTAGGTGGTCCATGATTCATTTTTGAATTTTTTTCGCCCCTCTATTGAAATTAACCTTGTTTTTGTTTTGGCTGCTACTGATCCAATCTATACTGGTTGTTTTTCTACTGTTGATATTGTTGCGGCTACTTTTACTAATGGTCTTGGTGATTGTAATTGAAAAAATTTCAATCATTAGTTTGGGGATCTTCCAAACCTTCCTTGCAATATTTATATGAATGAGCTATTCTATAAATCTCATAGGGTGGAATTTCTATTACTGTAATAGGATGGGGTAGTGGCACAATAGACAAATAAAATGATTCTAGTTTCTTGGTAAGAGCCTCAACATGAGATGCGATGTAGGTGGTACCTTCAACTTGAATAATTCCACACCACAGAGGTCCTTAATTACTTTTTTTGCAGTCTAGAATTGTGATATAATTAATCTAAAATTCATGGGATGAATTTCAGATTCATTATCATGAGTCCAACATCACGAGTGGAATTCACTACAGTTTATGCATCAGGATAATGTCCTTGATAGATTGTTTTTAATTGATGAAACACATCTAGTCTGTGAAGTGTAAATTTTTAGTGTATATCCTTGAAATTATTCCATGCTTACCACATTGATTCTCCGTCTTCCTGGGAAAAGTTTTAAATTTTGTTCCAAAGCATCCAAGTCTAGATTCGTGGGAAGTATTTGTCTAGGAACTTATTTTATAATTTTTCCAAAGTCATGGTTGAATTGAGAGATTAAATTTTTAGCTAGTACATAGCTCTATCATGCATGGATAATGTTAAAAATCTTAACTGAATGGAATATGATGACAAGACATGGTTGTGAATGGTATCCCAAAACTAAATAAATTTAGAAATATGCTCATGTGGGTATTCAATTTTAATCCCACTAAACTAAATCATACTCTTGATCATGTGAATGAGTCCATGTTTGATTTAAATACAATGCAATTCAATAGGTGGGCAGACAATGCTAGGTGTATCACCACTAATAGATAGAAATCTATATTCCATAATGGGACACTGCTGTAGCATTAATCACTCAACCTAATTGGAAGGTGGTTCGTTTTGGGGGTCTTGACGATGTGGTGGTGCAAGATTGGTATTATCATCCATTTTGTAGTGGTGGGAAGCAACTATGGTTTAATTGATCATGGGATGGAAGAAATTTTTTTCTTGTACATCCATACTTCTTGAATGAGTCTGGAATCCCTAGAAGAAAGGGAAAAGGAGAGAGAGATATAGAAAGTAATCAGCTTCAATCGAGGGTTAAAAAAATTAAAAATGGAAAAGGGGAAGAAAAAATAATTAAGGGGGAGGGGATGAGGTAATTTGGAGATAGATATAATGTTCACTATTCTTGAGAAACATTTTTCCCCAGTAACGATGCTGAAATTTTAATTTCTCACACGTGTCATTGAATTTTCATAGGCTAATATTGGATTAGAATTTATATTCCCAAACTACACTTACAATAAGGGAATATTAAAGTTGAAGTGCAGGTTTAATCCCAAGAGGGCTAGTGGCAGGTTATCATCCAATTAAACAAAACCCTTGGAAGTATTCATCACCTTCACTCTTTAAATTTTGGTTTAACTAAGACTATGTAGTTTTATTTTATGAAAAATATTAAAGGAATGGATTATGACCACATTCAAGGGTCTTGATAAAATATAATACTAGATTTAACATGGAATGGTCTTATGGCTTAGGCTATAAAGTCGTGAAAAAGTCACCAATTGGTTTTGGTAAAACCAATTGGATATACCTATGCTGAAAATATCCCATGGTATGAAAATAGTAGATATCCTAACATAACTACACTTATATTCTATGCAGAAATATTCACAGGATAATGTTCATATCCCTACTCAACTCCAATTAGGCTAGGTTCATTCAATCACACTTCCCATGGTCAAGGTTGCGTTAAAGAATATGATGAAAAATTATTATTAACCTAATCAATATAAATAAGGATAAAAAGGTTCAATCTAACAAGTCATTAGGTTCTGAAACAATACTAATTCTGACCACTAACCCTAGATAGATTATCTTCACATGGTCATGATGATCAAAAGTAAGGAAATATTAATCAGGACATAAATAATTATAAAGTAGTTACAAAAGAAGAAATCCATGATTAAACATGAAAAAATGAATGATAAAAAATTGAAATAAATTAAAATATAACTAGAAACATAATTCACATGATGATAAATTAATAATGTGTAATTTAGTATTCAAACAAAAAAAATCATAGAATTACTGTTGATAAAGAAACATTTGAAGAATGATGAAAGGTTTGATAAATAACGATGTGCATAATTGAAATAGATGTTGGCATTGGAAATGATATTTTAATGATGAAGAATAGATTTAAAAGGATTAACAACTACCAATGATTCAATAAAACAACTAAAGTAATGAAATAAATCTAGTTTAGGATGAAAAAAGTGGAAGAAAAATAAGATAAACCGAAATAGTGTGAAGCTCTAGTGTGCGGAGGAGAAATAGAAATATTAATAGTCCTAATAAATACACAGTGTGTAAGTCTTGAATATTATTTACAAGAATAAGTGGCCTTGGTCCCGACATATGCACATTATGTAAGTTAGTTGAAAACTATGTAATTGAGATCTACTTTTCCCATCAAAAAATTGATTTGTATCTTTGACCGTGTGAGCCATTGAAACTTTCATGTTGGGTAAACCATTCAAATCATATATACATTTCACTTTTGGAGTGATTATGATATTTAAAATCTTCACATCATTTTATGGATTTAAATGTTGTGTATTATCTTCATATCATGCAGAAGCTCATGGGATAGTTGGGAGCCTTGCAGGTATATCGTGAATGAGGTCTACATGTCATGTATGTGATACATGGTGTGTAAAACCTGGTTTTTAACTTTTTCAACATTTATTCCTTTGAATCCAAAATTTCTTATTCCTCTAAAAAAACCAAAACCTAGTGAATTATATAATATTTCATGGGCAATCATTAAATAAATTCATCTAATATGTAAATATTATTTTACATAACAAATGTGATATCTATTTTCGGATAAAATTGAAACCCTATGAATCTAAAATTTCGATGGATCCTTATTGGATGAAACAAAATTATTTGTGGGAGTTGAGGGATCAGATAGATAATCTGATGCAAAAGGTATCATCTAGCATAGAAATTCACCATGGGGTTCTCCAGTTTTATTCTCCAAGATGGTAGATGGTATTTTGAGGTTGTGTATAGACTACTGAAGGATAGATCAGGTGTCATACAAGAATTGTTACCCTCTTCTGATTATAGTTGTTTATTTTGACCAGTTGAGAAGGTAATGTTTGTGTTCAAATATCAATCCACGTTCTGGGTATCACTAGTTGAGGTTGAATGAAGATGTTATCTCAAATAGTTAATTCAGATGTAGGCATGAGAACTTCGAGTTCATGGTCATGTCATTTAGTGTTGAGAATATACACGATGATTCCATGGGGATCATGAACTTAAATTTCTATGAATTCTTGGACTAGTTGGTAGTCATGTTCATCGATGACATATGGATCTACTGGAAGTCAGAGGAGGAGAAGTCATATCATCTAAGAGATGTACATACAGTTCTTCAATTCCACCATCTCTATTTAAATTTCATTATGTGTATGGTATGGATTTGAGAGGTTCATTTACTTGTGCATTTGGTGTATCAGTAGTGTGTGAAAGTGGACCTGTAAAAGTTCAAGGAAGTTTTTTCTTATGAAACACCTGAGAACATGGAAGATCTCCATAGTTTAGTTAGTCTTAGAGGCTATTATTAGAGGTGTGTGCCTAATTTATCTTGGGTTGAAGCTCTGTTGATAGTGTTTATCAAGAGGGACCAAGATTTTGTGTGGACTAATTAGTTCTAGGATGTTTTAAACTACCTAATGGGTATATTGGTCAGCGATGCAGTGCTCCAGTTCATTGGTTTCAAGAAGAGGGGGTTATGTTTGGGGTATTTTGTAATGATTTAATTATAGTATTCGGATTCGTGTTGATGCAGTAGAGAGAAGTGATCTATTTTGAGTCTAGTCACTTACTTCCCCCCAAGAATAACTATTCCATTCATGATATAGAGCTAACAACTATTGTGTTTTTGGAGATGTTATGGTTAAATTATATCACTAGGGAGAAATTTTTGGTGTTCATGGATTATAAGAGCTTGAGGTATATATTTTCTTAGTTTTATCTAAATACACCACAATAGAGGTGGAGGGAGTTTCTTTAGGATTATTATTTGGGGATCTACTGCCCATTAGGAATGAAGTATTTTGTTGTCGATGATTTGAGAAAGAAGATGTGAAAGGATTTTTTTAGCAGTCAAGGAATTATTATAGAGTGATAAATTAGTAATCATCCCAACACTTTAATGAAAAGAGAGGTTTATGTTAGAATATATTTGGTTTAGATCATGGTGTTATATTTTTGGATGCAGTATGTGGAGGAGTATTAATAGAAATATTGAGAGGTAGAGGTGATGCATGATTATATTTTCTATAGTGATGCTTCAAAGGGATGGTTGGTACTAGATATTATTTCAAGGGAGATTATTTGTTAAAAAATTGGTGTGTTAGGGTAGTTATCCATGAATTCCAAATCAAGCCTCTAGCGGTATACTTGGTGGTATCTAATATGTCCAATGGATCGAGGAGACATTTTTGTGGCTTGAGATGAAGCGGTTAGTGGCATAGTTTTTAGTTATGTGGTTGAGAATCGTATTCTTAGTGGGTTTTTATAGACCATTGATATTCCTATGTGGAAATGGGATTAACTCTTAATGGAATTCATCAATGGGTTACCCTGAGAATAGGTAGTTTGGGACATATTTTGGGTAATCATTGATCGATTGATGAAATCCACTCATTTATTAGTTATCAGGGAGTCAGGTTCCATGATTGTTTTGGATAAGAGGTAAGTGGATGAGGTAGTGTAGTTTCATAGAGTTATAAGGTCTATGTTTTGATATTAGAACACATATTTTACCTTATGGGTCTGGAGGGGACTTAAACATTCTTTTGACACCTAGTTTATCCTTAAAAATGTTTTCCAATCTTAAAAATAAGGGATGATGTAGCAGACTATACAGAAATTGGAGGATAATTTGTGGGATTATATCTTATACTTTGGTGGATCATGGTCATGAAACTTAATTTTGATTGAGTTTGATTATAATAAAAAATATCACTTTTCTATTAGAATGGACCTGTTTGAGGATTTGTATATGTGGCCATGTTTCTCTTATCTTTACTGGATGGTGGTTGGCGAGGCATCAGTTCTTTGTCCTGATATAGTATAGAGCACGATAGAAATGGTTTATCTTGTTTATGAGAGAATCTTTGTAGAACAATAAAAAAATAATCTTATATTGATCACAGGAGGAGGCCCTTGGAGTTTTTGGTTTGAGACCATGTATTCTTGAGAGTTTCCCATTAATATGGGCATTGGAGGTTTGGAAAGGAAAGTGATATTTCTACCAAGTATTTTATTTTCATTTGATGTGTTGGGGTAAATTGGTGAGGTGGCATATTGGTTGAAATTTCCACCGTTGATGGAGAAGATACATGATAACTTTTATATCTCTAATATCTATATGAATCTTCATGATCAATCCCATGTCATTGACTTGGGAGAGTTGGATATCAAGGATGAAACAATGTTTATGGAAAAGCCAATGGTGATCTAGGATTATCAAGGGAGGCTGTTGCATGGATGAACATTACCCTTGGATCAAGTGTTGTGGAAGTATGATGTCCTATAGGATATTACTAGAGAATGTGAGATGTAAATGTGTTCCCAATACTCAGAGTTTTTTTGAATTTTTATTCTCTTTTTTCCCTATTAATGTTGGATATCGTTGTTTTATGAGATGTGTTGTTTTCTGGATGTATGATGTGTGATAAATTTTTGACATATGAAAATGGGAGAAACTGATTCTTAATCAAGATTAGTTATAATATGATGAGATTAAACTCATGTGAGAGATTCGGTTTCACACAGAGCGGATAATATCTTGGCATGATGGATGAGAGTACCAGATTCATATGTTTAGTTCAGTGAGATTTTTTTGTTGTGGTGATTTTTGGTTTCATTTATGTGGAGGATGATATGGTTGCGTAGATGGTTGTGTAAATTCTAATGTGATTTTGTGATGATGCGTGGTGAGAGGTGGTTGTGTAGTGGTTATGTAGAGATGTGGTGGTTTGTTCTTGGTACCAGATGCTTGGTGTTGTATATAGTGAGAGGTGGTAATGTGGTTGTGTGAGTTGTTTGTGGGTGTTTTATTTTTCTAGTTTTACTGGTGGTAACTGATATTACATATTCATTAAATATTTTACATTACTCCCACCAAAAATACTTTCACCAAAAAATGATAAATTTCTAGTCAATGTTTTTATTTTGATCCTAAACACATATGGAGAGCATTTTTAAAATCCATTCAATTACACTATAGTATAATATTTTGATCCTAAATTTCAAAATAATTATCCAAATGACATGATTATTATTTATTAGTATTATTTATTCAATTTACAAAAAATCACCTAACTTTATATTTGGCCAATTCATCCATTGGAAGGGCTATACGAACCACACAAGATTACCCAATGAATATACCAATGAAACTGATCCATATATGATATTATATTTTTTTGGGATCAATACATAATTCCAAATTAATTAAAACTCCACAAGAAATCTATGGGAATCCCATTACATATTGGATAAAAAATTAATTTCCCAAATCATTAAATTAGTGTCCCAATTAATGTATGAAATTGTTGACTACAATTACTTTCATAATTTGATAACAACCAATTTTTTTTTAATTTTATCAGAATAAACTCACCAAATTGAGATTAATTATTTTGGGGAGAAAATAAGGATATATCTAAAAAACCTTTAATAGTAAATGGTTTTTATTTTATGGCATCTTCCTTGAATAAAACCCATTGGAATAGTGGAATTTGAAAAATTTTGTATAAAAATCAAGTGAAACAGATGGTTTAAGAAAATAACCATATATTTTTGTAAAAATGTCCCATGGACACAAAATTTGGATGATATACTGTCCAAATCCATATAAAAAACTCATAATAAGAATAATTTTCAAAATTTGGCTATCTTAATGGTTAAATTATCTAGACAACATTAAGGGATGTTTTGGAATACAAATAGTCCACCACATTGGGAAATAGATACACTCCCCTATTCTATTTATAAGGTCTTTGTAGTTTATGAATTGTGAGGATATATTAGAATGAACATAGTCATTCCAAAGGCCTAATAGGACCTTAAAAACTCAATTTACTAATTGATAGACCATTTATCCTGTCATTATTTTGGTGTGCTTAAAACATTTTTAATTGTAATAAATTACGTTTGATTGTAATTTATCTTGAATTTTAATGAATTTATCATCATCAAAATATCTTATTTTTATCAAAATTCTACTATGTCATATTATTGGTCTTAAAAAATTTTAAATTTACCCAAATAATACCTTACTTATTCCAATTTCTCATTCAATCAAATGTGCCTTTTTATCTTTATTAACTTCTTCTGAGTGAGTTTGGTGAAAACATATTTTATTGTATTATTAATTTTGTTATTGTTTTAAATCATTAACATAATAATCATAAAAATATTACTAATCGTCTCAAATTTTGAGTAAATCAACCATTGGGATGAGTTATAATTTGGGGACGTCAAAGGATTTAGAGTTTTTGGATGTTTATTAGTCTTTAGGTTAAAATTGTGTATGTTAAAACTATAAATGTCATATATTAATGACATGATTAGTTAAAAATGTGGATTCCATGGATTACTGGAACCATAAATGCACTTCCATAAAAAATTAATGATTGAATTAATTACACTATTTCAGGCTTGTATTAAAGCATCAATATTTTTGAATTCTGATCAAAATCATCTTGTGAAGTGGGTTTTGATTTAAAGAATTATATCAAAAATCTATAGCATATCAAAATCTTACATACCTAATAGTGAAATCACCCTAATGTTTATTAAATTGTTAAATTAAATTATTCAATCAATCATTTCACATAATCCCTACAAACAACCCCCCCCCCCCACCCCAAATTTCGAAAAATGAAAAAATAGAAAATAAATATACTATAAAAATAGTTCCATTATTGAGAATTAGACTCATGTGAAACTATAAACATTATAGAATATAACATAACATTTTAATGGTCTATAGGTGATAATTGGTTGTGCTAAAAATGTTTCCATTTTTCGGGATGGTGCAATAAGTAGTTAGTTTTTTTAAATAATTTTATTTTCTAAAAAAAACTGAAAAACATGTAAAAAATATTCAGAAAAACCCTCCTTCCTTATCATTTCAGAATTTATATGAATCACCCATAGCATCCCAAACAATCCATAAGATTTTTTTGACCCTGATATCAAAATAAATCATCACCAGTTTAAGAGAAACATTACGGATAATCAAAACACTCAAAACAGACTCATTTAATATCCAATTGTTCTAGATATAACCAATAAATGATGGAACCAACCCTTGAAGAACTCACTAACCTGATATAAATTACCAACCAATTGATATTAACTATCCAAACATCGGGGCTGATTTTAATCTCAAATCAGTTTTGATTCATATCTTGCCTCATTTCCATGGGATTTATGGTGATGATCTTCATCTTTACCTCAAAGAGTTCCAAGTGGTGCGTAATACCATGAAGCCTCAATGGGTTTCTGGGGAAAAATAAAACATTCAACATTCCCTTTCACCCTATATTACTCCACCAATTCATGGATCTACTACATCCATCCTAGTACTATAAACACATTGAATGACATGAGGCATCTCTTTTTAGAAAAATCATTTCCCACTACTCAAACCACTTCTATCCAAAAAGAAATTAGTGGTATTCATAAATTCCCTAATGAATCACTCGATGAATATTTATAGAGGTTCAAAAATCTAATGCAAAATTTCCCAAACCGCCAACTCCTTGATCGCATCTTGATCCAATACATATATGAGTGGTTATTGGAAATGGAGAAAACTCGCATTGATGCTGTAAGTTCTTATTCTCTTGTTGAAAAAACACCAACATTTTAATGGGATAATCCAATCCACATGGATACAGAAATTCAACCAACATATACTCAATTAGATTTTAATTTCAAAAAAGTATAATATAATCAATCCACAGAGGCCACAAAGATGATCGAGCAGATGAGTGAGCTTACAGGAATTATTTGATAACTAACTGTGGCTATCGATACCCCAACATAATCTTCTACACAATATCTATTCGGTGGAACTATAAAAAACTATGGAATTTATAGCTCACCATATCACCCAAATAATACATGTACAAAAATAAAATATAATCCCTTAGATTATTATGGTCCAATGGAACTCAACATAGCAAATGATCCGTTTAACACCAAAACTAAACAATTAGTTCAGTTCATTAGAATCTCCAACCAACCCCACTCTGATCCCCTCCCTTCAAACTATATCCTTGGATTGAGGTATGTTGATCCCGTCTCTAATCCCCCAAAATTCCATCCTTAAAATACAAACCAATTCCAAAATGTACATGGTGGGAGTAACTTACAACAACTTTATCCTTATGTTACTCAACCTTAAAGGAGAAACCATCATATTAGATTCCTCTATCCTAGTGATCCTTAACAAATCCCAACCTAATCCAATTGATTTCCCATGAACCCAAATCAAGTAAATCCCAATGAACGAGATTCCAATTATTATAAGAATCTATAAGATAATACTGTAGAAGATCTTGTATCCTTTACCCATTCTATCCTTAAAAACATTGAAACCCAAATTGGTCAAATTTCATCCCATCTATGTCAGAAACAAGACTTCAATTATTCTCAACTCCCAGGTGATCCATTTTCTAACCCCATGGGTAATGTAAGTGAAATTTCACTTCAATCAGGGAATTTTTTTTCATTCCTCGTGATGTATCCTCTAAATAACCTTTGAATGTTGATCTATAAAAAAACAAAAATCCAAAAAACAACATGAATCCACTCGCTCTCGTCCTTTTACTCCTCTATGTAACCAAATTCTATTTCATCAATCTATATCTAGGCCTAATAATACAGTTGATATTGATTATGAAATTCTTCACATGTTTAGATGTGTTCAAGTCAACTCCCCTCTTAGATTCCATCAAAAAAATCCATAAGTATGAAAAGTTTTTAAGGAATTTTCCACACCTAAGAGACAATTTCAGACCAAAGAAAATATTTTAACATATTATTTCATACCCAAGATGTGAAAATACCTTGGTACTTTTACAGTTCAATGCCAAATAGGTTGTTTTGACTTTGATGATGTAATCTCAGACCTAAGAGCCTCAATATATTTTATGCCCAAATCCATATTCTATAAACATGTTAAGACCATTTTACCCAATGATTTTATACATCTAGTTATCCAATTTAATTAATTCTAGTTATGAGGGAATAATTAAGCATTCCATTGTCTTGGTCAATGATCTTATCTTCCCAGCTAATTTCTATGACCATAACATGGAATGTGAGACATCTTCTTCTTGATCTCCCTTAAATCTAGTAATATTATTCCTCAAGATATATAAAATTAAAATTGATGTCCATAAAATCATATTATCCTTGTAATTTGGTGTCTAAATAGTCCAGTTCAATATTTTTTAATCTATGTGATACCCATCATAGAATCATTCGGCATCATTTTTCCATGCTTCTCAATACAATTCTGAGAGTGGATTGAATCCCACTCCATCACGTTCTCCATATTCTAACAAGAATAGAGTTTGTTAAATTTTCACAATGATTAACTAAATCATAAATATGGAAGTTGATGTTGGTATTTCATTTATAGAATCCATCAATCTAAATGATCATAAAAACTATTTAGATTCCAATCTCACCTCTGATCTCTAATGTTCAACATTGGGAAGTAATCAGAAAAATAAATCAAAAACTATTGGAAGAACATTATCTATTCTTATGTTTTTTGGTCCATAAATGATGTATGAAACTAATTTGAATCCCCTTACTACTAACATGAATTATGCATTACTTTTCCATGATCACTCTTATCCTATCATTGTATCAACTTCACTTACTATAATCGAGGTGTCCAAATATTTTCAGGTGTTATAGGAACACAAAAAGGCCTTATGTTGGACCTTATATGTTATAATAGGCACCAAAATTGACTTTTTCTTACATCACACTAATATATAATAATCATCCAAACTAACCAGAAAACCTCCAATATGATTATATCCACTCATACTTGAGATAGTCAGTGAAGATATCACTAAGATTATTCATGATAGTATTATCTACCCAATTTCTAATAGTAAATGGGTTAGTTCAATTCAAGTTGTACCTAAAAACGGTGGGTTAATTTTTTTCACAATTGAACATTGATTTGTGGTCACAAGTTGAGTGAAAAAATTGAATGTGTGCCTTTATTATTGTAGGTTTAATTCTAAAACAAGAAATGATCACTAACCACATCCTTTCCTTGATCAAATACTAGAAATGTTATCTATAAGGGTACACTTTTCATTTTTGATGGATACACTGAAAAATTCTAACTCTCAATCACACATTGATACTATGAAAATACTATATTCACATTCCCATTTAGAACATATGCATATAGGAGAATGACTTTTTCATTTTTAATGATGTTGCAAAATTCTAGTAGTACATGATGAGTATATTTTCTAAATTCATTGATATGTTCCTAGATATATTCATGCATGACTCTACCATTTATGGTGATCAATTTTAATCCCACATTTGTTCCCTATCTATGGCCATAAAAATGTGTTTCAATTTTAAACTAATGATGATTTTTTAAAAATTTAAATTAATGGTTACTAATGGGGTTTTCCAGGGAACATAATTTTACAAGAGGTTATTCATGTTGATCCTACCAAAATAATGATAATCTAATAACTTCCTAAATACACAAAATTTGGAGACATCTTATAATTCCTTGGATATTCTTGTTTTTATTGGTGATTCATCAATGAATTAAGTTGAATTTCCCGACCACTAACTCATCAACTCCAAAAATATTTTATATTTCATTTTGATGAAGGTTACAAGAGGGTATTCATTGAAATAAAATATTTTATTATATCTTCCTTGATAATCAAACCCCAATATTAGTACATACCCTTTTAATTGATGTGTTATGATTCTTATAGTTCCATTGGGGACGCTCTTGGTCAAAGACAAGAAACAATTCCTCATGTCATATATTATTCCTAAAAAATACTTGATAAAACTCAATCTCATTACACTATCACTAAATATAAACTTATATCTATGTTTTTTTCAAAGATAAATTCCATACCTATCTCCTAGGTTAAAAAATAAACATATTTAAATACCATTCAGCTTTAAATTTCATACTCAAGAAAAGAGATTCCAAACCAAAGATAATAAGATAGATCCTAATGATCCAAGAGTTTGAACTTCAGATCAAATACATACTTGGAAAATAAAACCCTGTGGCTAATCACTAGAGTAGAATTTATAATTTTTTTCCTTCTAAAATCATTGATCCTATATTTCCCACTAAACAAATCTCATCTCTCACTATAAAGTTACCATGGTATGCTATGATCATAAATTACTTGGTTTCTGGTGTTTTTTATGAATTGTTTTCACTATAAAAAATGATATTGAAAATTAAATCAAAGCACTATTTTTAAGAAGATAATAATCTTTAGAAAACTGGGGCTAACATAGTGACTTGAAAATGTGTTGATGAATATGAACATTCATCCATTATAGAATTATGCCACTCAATTCCTGGTGGTGGACACTTTGGTCCAAAAAGGACCCCTCATAAGTTCTTTGACTTTGTAATATTATATATTTCACTCTTCATGGACTCACATGAGTTTTATTAATAATATCCCAATTTCAAAAAGTTTGGTACAATTTCTAATAGAAATGAAATGAACCAAAAGTCCCTAATTTTCAATGAGATCTTTCATGTTTGGGGAATAAATTTCATATGAACCATTCTCCCTTACAATTTATTCTATTACATTATTCTTACAGTAAATAATATCGCTAGGTGTATAGAGGAAAAACCCACATGGAAGTATGATACACATATTGTTAATGAGTTCCTCAATTCCCACATTAACCATTGACATGGAACTCTGTGTTCCTTGGTAAGTGACTTAGGAACCCATTTATATAATAAAACCATATAATCTATTTTTAGAAAATAATGGGGTTGTATATGAAACATTAATTGTTTACGCCCCAAAACAAATGGCATGGACGAACGTTATAATAGTAAGTGAAAATAGTTCTTGAGATAATTGTTAATCCCATAAGAAAATACTATCATAAAATATTAAGTGAAGTCCTTTGGGCTTATCATACTACCTATAAATCACTCATTTGGATGTCTTCATTTGGATGTCTTCATTTGGAAGGTTTTTGTTAAATCATGTCATTCACTAGTTGAAATCTAGAATAAGTCATTTTAGGTTGTGAAAATTTGTAACTTTGATTGTGAAAAATCTAGTGAAGTGATATTGTTTTAGTTAACTAATTTTGAGGAGGTTCACCTTGATTATTATGTGAATTATAATATCTATAATAAAAAATACAAGGAACTCTATGATAAACACATCTCATGAAAGGTATTTCATGAAGTTGAAAAGGCAATAATCTTATATTCTTTATTTAAAATTCATCTAGGTAAATTTAATTCTCATGGGGAAGGTACTTTTTTTATTACTAATGTTTACCCATTTGATTAATTGTATGTATAATAAACATATACAAAAAGGAAATTCATAGTTAATTGAAATCAGTTAAAGCATCACCATGAGTGGAAACATACCCCATAAATCACATTGACTTCCATCGAATCCCCAAAAATGGTAGTATATCAACTATTGGATAGATATGGAGACCCAAAAAATGAAAAATATGTTCACCTCCTTCCATTTAACTCCCTATCACTTATTTTTTCACCTTCTCTATCTCCCCCTTTCACCCTCTATTTCCATATGTTTCTTCTTCTCCATCTTTCATTCTCACTTTCTCTCTCATTTTTGTACAAATTTCATTATCAGCCCATTTTTTCTCTTTCACTTTTGTGTGAGAGTGTATATAGATAAAAATAATTATAAAATTTAGAAAAGAGTAAAAATTATCCACCGTTAAATTTTAAAAAAATTTCAAACTATTCTGGGGAGTCTGAAAACTTATTTTAATCTAAAATTTGCTTTTATTTTCATCATAAAACTAGATAAAAATTTTTATGTCAAGACTAAAAAGTTTCGAATAACAAATTTTTTATTAGAAAATGATTCTCTATATATCAGAAGTAGAAAATTTATCTTCCTATATTTTGTGTTTTTTAAATTTCATCTTTTCACCCTCTTACAAATTTCTCTGTCCATTGTGTCTTCCTTTACACATTCACTCACTAATAAATAAATGTTTCCATAACCTTCTGTGTATTATTTAAAAAATTATGAATTTATTTTTCCATGTTGGTGTTTCCATATATTTTCCTATCTTCTAGAAATTAAATTCCTACCATCCCATAGCCAGAAAACACCTCCTACGAATATCTATTGATTCCTATGAAATTTATAATAGGTAAGGGATGCTGAGAGCTCTTACAAACTCTGTGATTTTCAATTTTTGGTGGTGAATGATTGACCTTCCTTGAGTAAATTTACATCATCTTGAGAGCAGTATGTTTTGAGTGCCAATAGTTCCCAATTCAAATTTTGAACATAAAAAATGAATTTTATTGGCACATGATTATAGTAACAAATTGTGGTGGAATTTTTTATGAATGAGTGAACTAGTCATGTCCTACCTAGATTAGTGAAAATGAAATTTTAATATTTTTTATCGAGAAAACATGATTTTTATATGATTTTTTATTTGTGTTCTAGGGGACATGAACTATCATAAGGGTGGGAGAGTTGATATTAAATATTAATTAAATTATTTAACTACTCCCATCAGTTGTGTTTTACTGAAAAATGATTAATTTCCATTCAATGTTTTTGTTTTTACCATAAAAACATATGGAGAGCATTTTTTGAATTCATTTAGTTACACAAATATTTACAATTTTGATCATATATTTCCAAATAATTTTCCAAATGATATGATTATTATTTTTTATCATCAAAGATTCAAATTAAAACAAATAATTTAACTAGATTTTTGGCCAATTTATCCATTTGAAGGGCCATATGGACCCTATAAGAAGACCCAATGAATCGGCCAATGAAAAAGAACCAACTGTGTTGTTATAATTTTATGCTCAATAAAGAATTAAAAATTCCTTGATAACACAACAAATGTATCTGGACAATCCATTACATATTTGTTAAAAATTTCATGTCCCAAATTAACCAATAAGTGTCCCAATTTATTCATGGAATTCCCAATAACAATTCTATATAATATTTGATAACATCTCAAAATTAATTAATTTTATCCCCCATAAACTCACCCAATTAAGATGAACTTTTGTTGGGGTAAGTTGAATATATAGACTCGAAAATTTCTATTAGAAATGTTTTAGATTATATGGAATATTCTAGGACTAAAACTCATTTATAGTTTACCATTTGAAAATTATGGTTAAAACAAGAAAACATTACATGGATTATGAAAATACCCATATCATGGGATAAAAAAATTCCCCTAGCCAAAAAATTTTGAGGTTATAATTTGAACATACATATATAATTTTTTTAAGAAGATGATATTTTGATATTTGGATATATTAATGTTCAAATTGTTGATCAAACTTGAAGGGATGTTTCAGAAGACAAACAATCCCCCACCATTGGATATAAATACACTCCCCTATTATCTATGAAAGGGGTTAGAAATTTATCACTTTATAGGTTATATTTTCATGAAAATATAATTTCCAAATTATTAACAGGACCTTACAAACAAAATTTTATAGTTGGGAGTCCATTCCTCCTTTTTTCTTTTCTTTCACTTGAATAATTTTCTATTGGAATCGTGTAAGTTTTATTATAATTTGATTATAATTTTAATGGATTTCTCATAATAATCATATATTATTATTATCCAACTTATATTGTGTAACATTAATGGTCTTAAAATAGTACAAATTGAATAAAATAATCGCTTATGTCTTCCACATTTTCATTCAATCCATAGTACATGGTTAACTTTCTTTACCACTAGTGTGTTTGGTCAACACTCAACTCTTTTCTTGTATCATTAATTTTGTTTTTATTTTAACTAGTCACTATTAAAATATTAAACCATATTACTAACGGTGTAAATTTATGTTTAAATCATCCATTGGGTTGAGTCATAATTTCTAGATTTCAAGTGATTGAGAGCATTTTTTTAGTTTAATATTCTTTTGATTAACACTGTGTATGTCAAAACATAAATTGTTAGGGAATACAAAAATTATTTTTTTAACATGTGGCTTCCATGGATTGGAAAAATAAATTAAATTCCATAAAAATTATTTAGTGAGATAATTACCTAATTTATGTATTGTATTAAAGCCTTAATATTTTTAAATCCCATCCAAAATCGTCTTGTGAAGTGGGTGTTAATTTAATACAACATATCAGAAAGCTTAAGTATAACATAATGTTTCATACCTAATAATGATAATTTTTACACCCTAAATTTTTATGATTTTTTTTAATAAATTAAATTTATTTTATGTCTTTTCTTATAGGCTACATCCAGTTAAGTTTTCACTATATGTAATACTAACTTATCTTGTGTTATAATCAACATAGAGTTTCTACAAACTATTATTTTATTATTGTAATTATTTAAACAAGATAAAAAATAAAATATTATTTATAATGATGAGTTTAAATAGGATTTAATTAATTATTAAAATATACATTACACATATATATAATCATTCCTTTGGTGACTAATTAATTATAAATGAAAATAATAACCCTTTTGAATATAAAAGGAAATATTTTTTCCTAAAAAACTATTTAATTTTTCACATGTTTATTTTATACAAATAAATAAACAAATTAATATTTTTGTATTATATTAAATAAATATATAAAATATTCAATCTAATTTATAACATTCATACTATTTTTTTTGACATAATAGATCAAGTTTTATGTTTAAAAGATATATTTTTTTTTCTAAAGGTAGTTTCCACCATTTAATGGTGCACATATTTTAAAAATAAAAACTGAAAGTTTTATAAATTATATTTGACAAATTAAAAATCTTATATTAAATTGATAAATCAAAACTAAATTTGGTGGAATTTTGGGAGTTTTTATGATAAGTATAATGTTTTGATGAATGGTGAAAAATACTAAATTTTAATTGAAAATATTTTTTTTTCATACGAAATATTTGTAGAATTAAATTTTATTTTTGATTTATTTTAAATTATAATTATATTATTTTTTATAATTTAATCTAATTTAGGTCATTAGATTAAATTTTACATTGAATTCAGATATAAACAAAATTTAATCTTTTGAACATTTTCAGTTAAAAAAATATGTTTTCTCGTTCCGTCAATAAGATTAATATTAAATTAATTATAGAAAATTAGGTTCATTGAATTTTAAAAAATTTATTATATATTTGGAATCATAAGGACCAATTTTAGTAAATAGTTCCCTTTTATTTTTTAACAATATTACTAGTAACTGTAATAATTTTTATTACCATAGTTAAGGGTAAATCTGGTAATTAAGTGTAAAAATAATATTATAAATATTAAAAAACTAACCTTACACCGTAAAAAATTATTTTATGAATTTAATTCTTCCATTTACACCTGAGGTTTGAAATATAACAATTTAAGGGACACTTTTCCCAAAAAATTACATAGATATTATTAAAATCATAGAGAGTGAAAAAATGTCACACTCTTACTTTTAATACATACAATAGTTTTAATTTTAAGATAAATTGAATATATTATAGACTATATATATTATTATGAAATAAAAAGTTTTATCTAAATCATTTAAATTTATTTTTAATTTTCAGTGAATAATTAATTATCATAAGTAATTACACAATGATGATGCAGTAATTTTCAATTAATGAAAAACTTAATTAAGTGATGATAAAAATATTAAAATAAATATAATTTGAGTTATTTAAGGTGATCCACGAATTTTATAAGTGAATATTAAATATTAGGGGTGTATTAAATGAATTTTTTAAAAGTTATATTACTGTATTTATTTTATTAAATTCAATGTAATGGCTAGTGTTAAAATTGACATTAATGATATTTTATGAGAATAAAATTTTATTTAATTAGTTAAAAATCAGAAAAATACTTTGTAAGAAAAAATGGGACAAAAAATGGGATAAAAGATCATAAATATATCATTTATGGTTCACTTTACATGTTATATGTAGAAAACTCCACCTCTTAATATTGGAGATGTTATTACCATAGTTAAAATTAAAATTGGTTAACTTGAGATTAATATAAAATACAAGGTTTAAAATTTTAAAAAACTTTTATAAAATCTATATTTTAAGGTATTAACACCATATATCATATTATCTTCAAATAAATTTCCAATTTCAGGAGGAATATTATTCCTTTGATTATAAAACATTAAGGGTTTATTTCCCAATCACAGCAACATTTGTGATTTTTTCATTGTAAATATCCATTGTGGAATATTTATCTTCCTTGTACATGTTTTCTAAAAATGTTCTTAAAATTGTTTTCAATACTATTCTAATAATATTTAAATTTATTTTTATCCATGTTTCACGTTTCACTAAATGGTTTGAAATGAATATTTTTTTTCATTTTCCAAATGAGGTAGATTGTGCTTTTTTTCGGAAAAAGTAAGAAAGGAATGTTTTATTAAATTATATGGAATGAACATATTTATCTACTATTATGAAACCTTAATGAAACAAATCTTACATTAAAATATTATAATTTTGGTTTTAATGAATTTTTCTCCTTTAAAATTGCACAGCTCTTTAAAATGAATGATTTCATTTGGAAAGGATATTTTCCTCAAGAATGATTTCAAGTGATCTTTAAAAAAATAATTTTATGTCTAAGATGAATTTTTTTTCTATTAATTATGATTTAGTGGGGATTTGAAAAAATGATACCATTATTATTATTTCTAGGAATTGTTTATGTTTATGTTTTAATGATACTTATGAAACGTATTTATTTTCTATGAGTTAGGTTATGATGAAGTGTTTATAAAACAAATTGATTTAAATGGGTTCTAATGTGATGAATGATTTATAGTCTTATGAAACAAATATGTAATGTTTTAAAGAAGTGATAGGTGGGACATATATCTCCCTAAAATGATTTGGTTAGTTAATTATATCTCATGATATAGTTTAGGGAAACAAGTTAATGTGCTTGATCTGTGATGGGAATAGAGTCGATGTTCTTGATATGTGAGGGGAAACAGGTTGAGGTGCTTGATTTATTAAATTAAATAGGTGATAATTTCTAATCCAAGAGTCTTGGTAGTAAACCTTGACATATAAAATTATTTTCTATACATTTGATGTTGCCAAAAACATTTATAAATTGAAAATATGGTTTAATAATGATTTATGATGCAGTATTATTCTTAGGGTTCATATTAATGGTTTATACCATAAATTGTGTCGATGATTCATGAAAGGTTGGGTATGAGATTTTTATTTTATACTCATTATCACATATGAATATTTCTTATCTTATTCTTTTATAATATTATAAATTTACATCTTCCATGTTTTACCTTACTGAGCATATAATATCACCGTTTTATTATGTTTCCTTTCTATAGGATATATAGAGAGGTGTTCTGTGTGATATAATAAATGGGATATAATTATGAATAAATAAATTGGAGAGGATATAGATATTTTATAAACTAGCCGTTGATGTTTCTGAGTTTATAAAGGAACCAGAACGTTACAAACCCCAAGAAGGTATTTTTATAATGAAATGAATATTCATCTAAAAATATGTAATATCATTGTATGAAAATATTAGGTCATTAAAATTGGTATTATAGGAAGGGCTTAGATAGAATATGGAAAATAGTGTGATAAAACCTTAGTAATAAACCTAAGGGAAAGACGATGTAGAGGATGAAATCCAACAGTTTTGATAGTAATTATGCATTAATTAGGTTAAAACCAATTGTTTTATAGATGGTGTCATGATTTAAGAGATTTTATAAATGATTTTTCTTGATTCCTCACTATGGTTTTTTCTTTAATATGATTTTTTGGTTTTCATTAATTGATGGAACCCAAAGGAATCATTATAATGTTTAATGTGATGGAAAATTAAATGATTTTCCACCTGAATAACCAAATGTTTTGGGAGTTAGAATGAAGAACCATTCAACAATGATAATGAATCTTTCTCAGGGTTTAAATCATTCTGATTTTTCAAATGATAAAATAAGTAAAAAACATACTATTGAATCTTTCATGAGGAAATATATACCTTATTTTAGTGTATGTTATGACCCACTAATGGATGAGAGATAGATTGACACCATTGAGAAAATATTTTTGGTTCTTCAATTATCATGACATGAAAACGTTTTCCTAGCTATCTATCATCTGGAAGGTGACCGGAAGAATGGTAGAATCGTGTCAAGAATATGAGGTAATATAAAAAAATTAAATCCATGGGATATGATGAGTTAAAGAACATATTATTTAATAAGTATTTTCCTATTATTATTCATGCGAAGATGGAAACGGACTTCCTTGAGCTTAACTAAAAGGATAAAAAATATGTTGTTTTTTATGAGGCAAATTTTACAAGTCATGTGAGGTATGATTATTGTATTATTATGAAACCTGAAATTAGTATAGATAGATTTTTAGTGGAATAAAACCAAGTCTTGAAAGGTAGTAAACCATTTTATACTTCAGTAGATATGAAGAAATTGTTTGATGTGATCTTAATGTTAAAATAACAATAGGAGGTACCCACCATTCCCATGGATTTGATAAGAAAATAAGGATTATGTCTCATGAAAACATGAATAAATCAAATGGTAGAAAGAAACTCCAAAAATCTAAATGAAATTAATGTGGGAAAAAACATCAAGAAAAATATTTAAATAGAAATGGGAGTTGGTTAAATTGTAGAAAGTTTTTTCATAAATCCCATTAATTTCCAAAGGTAATTAATAGACCAGTTAATGAAATAGTGGAAAAGAAGATTTCAAATCAATCCCCACCCATTCTCCAATTATATAAATGCATGGAGTAAGTAAATTAGGACAATAACATCACACATTCAATGGTTTTTCTTGATCAATGAAAGAAACCTCTAAAGACCATAGGCAAAGGGAAATATATTGTGATCACTACTGTTGAAGTGGGTTACGAGAACAATACGGTGCAAGGTACACTTATCATCCAATCTAAAATAGATAATGTATTATTTTATTTAGGATCCACCCAATCTTTTACTTCTAAAGAATTTACAAAGGGTATCACAGTATCACCTCAAAAATTATATTTCGAGTTATTTTTGATGATTCATAATTGGACAACAGTCACATCTAATGGTTATAATTCTTCTAATATTAATGTTTATGGTAAAGTACTTCCTATGAATCTCATGATTCTTTCTATAGTTAACTTTTATGTTATTTTTTGTGTGTATTTGAATTCTCTATATGAAGAACATATTAATTTACAACGAATGGAAGTAACATTACATATTTTGAATAAAATTATAACCATTTATCGATTTAAGGATGAATATGAACTTCCAACAAAAACTGCTTCCATATTGTGGGTCTTAATTCGTATTCATGAATTTTATCTATTTATACTGGTTGTGGTGAAACTCAAAATTTAGGATACATTTATTGTATGGGAGTTTGTTGATTTTTTTTTCAAAAGTGCTTCCTCGTATTCCACCAAATCTTAAAGATGAGTTTTTATTATAACTCACACCTAGTGATATACTTATTTTAGAGACTTATTATAGAATAACCATAATTGAGTTGTAATAAATAAAGATGAAACCTTTTGAGAATCTTGATAAGTTATTCATACTCCCAAATATGTCCCCTTGGGGTGAACCAGTTCCCTTTTTCAAGAAGAAAGATGTGTCAATGTGTATTTTCATTTAATATTGGGATATTAAAAGATTACCATAAAGAAAAATTACCTTTTTCCCTATGTCGATGATTTATTTGATCAACTATATAGAACTAAATACTTTTCTGAAATTTACCTTTATTATGGATATTATAATTTGAGGGTCAAGAATAAGGATAAACCCAAGATAATATTCTAAATAAGGTATGAACACTATGAACATGTAATGATTCTTTTTTTTCTTACAAATTACCCTCCTATTTTAATAGACTTGGTGAATAGTGTCTTTGGAGACTACATTGATTTGTTTTTAGTAGTCCTTATAGATGATATTCTTGTATATTAAAATAGAAAGTAAGAACATGTAGATCACTTGAGGATTGTGCTGAATACCCTGAGAAAGGATAAGATTTTAGAAAAATGTACCAAGTTTGAATTTTTTATTTAGAAAGATTCAATTTTGGGACATATAATCCCAATTGAGGGTATATTATTATATCCTTTAAAGATAGAAGTAAATGATAAATGGCTTAGAACCAATATGGTAACTAAAATTTTTAGTTAATATGGTGTGGTAGGATATTATCGATTATTTTTGGAGAATTTATCTCAAATTTCCAATACACTCACCATGTAAACTCGAAAGGATTACAAGATCCTCAAGATGAATGAATGTAAGTAAAATTTTTAGGAACTAAATAGATGATTATTCAGTTCCCCCATTCGTACATTACCCAGCAGTGGAGAATGGTATTTAATTTATAGTTATTCATCCAATAAATGATTGGGAACAAATCTTATGAAAAATGAATTGGTTATATCTTATTCCTTAGGATAACTGATGGCTCATGGGAAAAATTACCCAACTCATGATTTGGAGTTAGTTGCGGAAATCATTTAATTAAATCTATATAGTCATTTTATTTATGGAGAAATGTGTGATATATATACTTATCACAAAATCTTAAGGTATATATTCACATATATGTATTTGAATATGTTAAAAAAAGATGGATGGAACTGATTAAAGATTATGATTTATCAATACATTACAATCCTAGGAAAGTGAATAATGTGGCAGATGCATTGAGTCAAAAGCTCCATACTAGAATATCTATTTTGAGGATCAAAAAATAATAAATATATCTTGTTTTGAAAAGGAAGGAAATGGAAATCATAATGTAAGGGGAGAAATATTATCTGGCCTAAATGAATTTTCTACAATATATCCAATTTAATATTAAAGTGGCATAAAAGGAATATGTGGATTTGTAAAAGAAGGTAACAAATGTTCCTATATTAATCCATGATTGTGATGGAATAACAAGGTTTAATATCCATGTATGTGTTCCTATTAACCCAAATTTGAAGAAGGAATTGTTGGATGTGGATCACAGTTCATCATTCTCTATTCATCCTGGAATTACAAAGATTTATAAAGACCTAAAAGACTATTTTTGGTGGGATGAAATGAAGATAGATATTATAGAGTTTGTTTCATAGTGCTTGGTTTTTTAGCAAGTTATGCATGATAGATAAAAATCTAAGGGGATGTTATAACCATTAACTATACAAAAATGTAAATGGGAGAACATGACCATGAATTTTGTCAACAGACATCCCAACTCATTTGAAAGCGACAATGCAATATGGGTTATTTTCGATCGCATTACAAAGTCCGAAAACTTCATTTATATTAGATAATATTTCTCTCTTAACCATATTTCCATAATATATATTATGGAAGTGGTATGATTTCATAGAGGACCACTTTATATTGTATCTGATTAGGATCTGATTTTTACGTTGATGTTTTTGTTAATTATTTAGTAGGACCTGGATATAGAAATTTGTTTTAGCACTACTAATAATCCATAGATAAATGGACAAAATGAGAGGAAGATTCAATCTCTAGAAGAGATGTTGAAATATTTCTCAATGGATTTAAAATTTGGTTGGAATCAACACCTTTATTTTGTAGAATTTTCCTGTAAAAATAGTTTTCACTCTAGTATCAATATGACTCCTTATGAAACACTCTCATGTATGAATTTTTTATCTCAAATGTGATGGAATTATGTTGGATAAATAAATATATTAGGACCTGATATAGATAAATAAATGAAAGAAAATGTTAAATCCATTCAACAACACATAAGAGCAGCTCAGAGTAAAAAAAGTTATATTGACAATCATCGAAATGATATGGAGTTTGAAGTGGCTGACAATGTATTTCTATGAATATATCCCTGGAAGAGAGTAATGAGATTTGGAAATAAGGGAATGCTATGCACTAGGTATATATTTACTTTTGAAATTATTGATCTTATCAGGATTGTGTCTTATTAATCAGAACATACAATAAATATATATCAAGTTAATTATGTTTCCTAGGTATATCTCCCAAGGAAGTACATCCATGATCCTTCACATATACTAAACTCATAGGTAGTATCGCTGGAACAAGATATCTTTTATTAGGAACAATTGATAGATATTTTGGATCGTATAGAAAAAGTTATACTAAAAAAGACCACCCATCTAGTTAATGTCTTGTGGTGAAACCACCAGTTTAAGGAAGTTTACATAGTAACCTGAGGATTTTAGGAGGCATTGGTATCTTCATATGTTTTTATCCAAGTGATAAATTTTGTGGGTGAAATTAATTTTAATGGGTTAGAATGTAAAACCCTTAGATTTTATGTTTTTTAAAATAAATAAAATTTATTTTATGTATAGTTTTATAAGCTATACCAAGTTATGATTGTACAACACATTACACAGGTTTAGCTTATGTCACACAAAATACTGAATTTCTAAAAAGCTTCATTTTATTATTATAATTATTTAAACAATAAAATTATAACCTATCCATTAGAATGGTGGGTTTAAATAGGATCAATAGAATTAGGAAAATATGATTTACACATGTATATATACTTAATTATTTGGTGAAAAATTAATTATAATTAAAAATAGGAACTCTTTTGAATATAAATGTTTTTTACAGAAAATCTATTTAATTTTGAAAGAGTTTGTTTGATACCAACTATTTAGGGATTATATAAATGATATATATAAAATATTAAATCCAATTTTTAATAGTAATCTTATGTATTTTCTAGACATAATATATCCTCTTTTATGCGTAAAAATAGTTTTATTCTAAAATTAGTTTTTCTGCCTTTTAATAGAGAACATGTTTTAAAATTGAATTTAACTGATTTATAAATTATATTTGAAAAATTAAACTTCTTATTCGAAATAAGAATATTGAATTTTACTTTTTATTAATTTTAGTTATTTTTCTGATAAATTTCAGATTTTTTTGAATAGTGAAAGATACTAACTGAAAATTAAATTTTTTATTTCCAAAGAACTTTTGAAGAAAAATTGGGAGATGAAAAATAACAAAATAAAACAAATAAACTAGAGTAAGACTACTAATAACTACTCCTCCCCAAAAACTACAAAATTTTGGAAAGCCTCCACCTCACATGAACTCTCGGCAAGCTCTCCCACACTGGGTTGCATTGTCCTGGTAATGATGACAAAGCCATACCCTCTATTTCCTCCAAATCTGAATGGTCATCCATTGATGAATTATTCATTCTCTATATCCTCATATTAGGCTATTCTTTTAGGGAGATGGTTGCTTTTACAATAAAAATTCAGAATAAAACCAAATTCCAAAAAATGACTCAAATACCACCCAATCTAGATTTTAAAAACTACCACTGAGAATATTACAAATTTCAAATATAGAAAATCACCACAATCCATTATAGTCATTGTCGATCTTCCTAAACTGGTCACTTGAACCCACGTTTGAAAGGACCAAGAAGACCAACACACTGCTCTACCATAATGAGACATGAGGAATCTTGGAACCAGACTTGAGAACCAAGAAAATAAAGATAAGAAAAATCACTGACGATACCTTGAATCAGCACCATCATGTCACCTTCATCATCATCACATCAACTCAAGCATTAGGAAACTAACACAGAAAAAACCATCAGAGTAACAAAGCACATCACACCACTAACAACTTCAAACAATACCATCTCAAAACCAAAAAGCTTCAAAATAATCACCATTGAAACATTAAATACCAAATAACCATCCACATGATGCTATAAACATAAGACCTTTAATAAAATATTCCCCTATAAAAACCCAAAATCAAGTGCACCGGATCAAATAACCAACCAAGGTGCAGCAAGCCATAAGCCAAAAATAGAATGATCCATCAAAAAATGAAGCAGGGACATGCACACACCTAAATAAGAAAAAAACGAAAGTTCAGATTTAACCCCATGCCACTAGATAAATCCAGAAGAAAACATAATCACACTTGATGAAGAAACCAAACTGCACAACATGAATCACATGAGCCACCCGAAACTAGAACAATAGCCGATGAGAAAAGCTCCCCTCTTGAAGCTGATGATAATCTTCTCCAAATCCACTGTGGTCAAATTCAGCCATTATTCAAACATGATTCTTGAATCCCTAAAGGTATATTCTATATGAAGATAAAAATTTGAATTTGACATATAATTTTAATAGAAAATATTTCAATCTTTTGAAAATTTTCAGTTTAAAAACCTATTTTCTTATTCTGGGAAGGTGATTAATATTAAATTATTTTTAGATAATGATGTGTTTATAATTTTAAAAAGAGGATTCCATATTTTTAAATATATGGTCATGATTTATTAATTAGATACCTTTTATTTATTGGATAATATGAATTGTAACTTTATTAATATTTATTACCACAATTAAGGGTAAATCGAGTAATATTTGGAAAAACATATTATCAATATTATAAAACTATGCTAAAACTATATGAAATGTTATGGGATGAATATAATTATACATATAACATGTAAGGTTATAAATTGAAAAATTTAATGGAAACATATATAGGAAACCAACTTAGATATTATCGAAATCAAATAGAGTGAAAAAATGTCACACACTTACTTTTAATAAGTATAATATTTTTTATTTGGGGATAAAAAGAAGATTTTATTGACTATATATTTTATTTTTAAATATAAAAGGTTTAAATACATTATGGATTTTTATTGTTATGTTTTAGTGAATAAATAATTGTCCTAAATAATTACACAATGATGATGCATTTATTATTGAATTAATGAAAACCTCAATTAAGTTACATTAAAAATATTAAAATAAATATAATTTGAATTATTTAAGGTTCTAACAAAATTTTATAGGGTAATATTACATAATTATTTTGTGTTAAATTAATTGGTTTGAAGTTAATTTTCTATATTGATTTTTGTAAAGTCAATGTAATGAATAGTGTCAAAATTGACACTAATGATATTTTATGAATATAAAATTTTATTAAATTAGTTAAAAATATTAAAAATAATAATTAAGGAACAATGGGATAAATTATAATTAAATATATACCCTAAATTAACCATTTATGGTTCATTTTATACTTTTTAGTTTTTAATATTCGACTCTCAATATTGAAAATGTTGTTATTGTAGGTAAAATTAAAATATGTTAACTAAGGGTTAAAAAAAAATGATAAGGTTTAATATTTCAACAGAACTTGTATAAAATATGTTTCATTATGGAATTAATACCATACGATACATTATATTCAAATACATTTCCATTTTTAGGTATTTGGATTGATATTTAATTTATTATAATATAATATTTTGCGAAATTCCAAAAGTTACTCTCATCTTTAATATAATAGGAAACCTACTCTATCATCTAATCTCACCACATTGAATCTTATATCGAGAAATAACTATGAAAATTATCTTTTCCACTTCCCTATCTACATTATAGAGGTATTTTTCTTTGTAATGTACCAAATCTAGAGTCTTTTATATGAGATCTAAATGAAATGTTTTGAAAAAGAGGTAATCGCTCAACCCATCACTCACTTTTTCTAATCTTATATTACTCTTAAAAATAGATGATATATATCATAAAATAATAAAATAATAATCATTAATATCATGAAATGTTATTATCATTATGAACATACCATTATACAACCCCATTCCCATCGAAAAATAAGTGAAAGTATTGCTTGTGTATATATACGACTCACCTTATCCACGTAGCGATACAATTCATTTTTCATCACCATATTTTAAGATTGGTAATTATAATGGTTTGTGTGTTTATATATGGTATTTATGACATAATTATATGTCTGTAATGATAATATAATATCAGCATTTTTACCACCAAACCTTTGGGGAAATGATAACGTCACTCATGCGTACGTATGTCTTACCATCTCCACAATGCGATGTGATTATTTTTTCATATACATTTCACATGTATAATAATAATTTTGAATTTTTTTTAAAATATATGATATATAAAACATAATAATTATTATGTAAATTATGGGACCCTGATCATGTTATAAGATCTGAGGCTGTCGAACCGAAACATATTTAGAAAATGAAACATAGATCACCTATAACACTGATTTTAATTATTAATCAACAGGTGATAAGATGATATAAACAAATCATAAATGGAATGATCTATATATGGTTATAAAATAAATTTATAATAAATCAAAATTTATTATAATTGAGTATCGAACTTGGACAAGGAAAGGCGGGAATTTTGGTAAGGGATTTATGTCTCATTTTTTTCTATGGGACACATACCACGTACACTACTTGTCTCTTCTATGTGGTGAATAAAATTCTCATAAATGTATTTTATGAATCTTATCTATAATATAATGGTATTTTCATATCCATATAATCATCTTTTTTTCTTGGGGAATACAATTCTATTGATTATAAACCGTAAGGTTTTATTTTACAATCTCATCAAAATTATTTACTGTTTCATTTTAAATAAATAATAGGAAATATTTATCTTCCTCTTCCATAGGTTATATTTTTTTTCAGAAAGTTTTTTACTATTATCCTGAAAATATTTAAATTTATTTTTACCCATGTTTTACATTTTACTTAATGGTTTTAAAGTAATATTTTTTGTCATTTTCAGAATGAGGTACATTATGACTTTTTAAGAAAAAGTATGAAAGGAATGTGTTATAACTTATATGACATGAATGGATTTCTCCACTATCATTACACCATAATTCCCTGAAGGTTTACTTATAAGATTATATTATTAGTGTTAAATAATTTTTTTCCTTTATAACATGTTATCTCTCTATAAAACTGATTTCACATAGTAAAAGATATTTTACTCATGAAATATTTCAAATGATCTTTAAAAAAGTATTTTTTCATCTAAGATGACATTATTTTATGTTATTAATTCTTTACTAAGGATATTACCCAATTATATCATTATTATTCTTGGAGGGAATGGTTTATAGTTATTATTGAATTGTTCTTATGAAACCTATTTCTTTTCCACGGGTCATGTTATGATTAGTTGTTTATGAAAATAATTTCTTTTCATGGTTTCTGATGTGTTGAATGATTTATGGACCAGTGGAACACATATGTATATTTTTCATTAAATAATGGATGACTCCTATATATCCCTCCAATTAATTGGGGAATAAATTATATCACATGAGATAGTTAAGGGAAACAAGTCGAGGTGCTTGATCTGTGATGGGAAACCAGTGATTGTGCCTAATCATTGAAGGGAAAAAAGTCGATGTACTTGATATGTTATGGGAAACAAGGGATAAGGCCTGATCAGAAATTATTTTTTGTTAACCTTGAAATACGAAGTTATTTTATATTATTATGATGATTCCACATACATTTATGAATTGAACATATGTTTAAAGAATGAGTTATGATGAATTTTCATTTTTATAGTTCATGTTAATGTTTTACGCCATAACTCATATTTATGATCCATGATAGGTTGGGCATGAAACTTTTATGTTATTATCATGATCACATACCCATATTTCTTATATTATGATTTCGCAAGATAATAAATTTACATATTCCATGTTTACCATTATTTCCCTCTTCTTATGTTTCATTTACATAGGATATGAAGAATGGTGTTACGTGTGAAATGAAAAAAGGGATATAATTTTAAAGAAATAATTGGGCTATGATGTCGATATTTTATAAACGTGTTGTTTATGTTTTGGATTTTATAAAGGCACTATAACTTTATGATCCTTATGTGTGTATTTATATAATGAAATGAACATTCATCTAAAAATATGTAATATCTATGAAAAAAAATCACGGGTCTTTAAAAACATACAGAAATATTAATTAAATTTATAAATTAAATGAATCAATCAATCATTTTCACCAAATCTTGGAAAACACACCCTTCCCCATTTCCAATAAATAGAACGTAAAAAAATCGACTCCAAAAATAGTATAATCACCAAGTATTCAACCCGGATACCATTATACACATTATATAAGCGAACCATAACATTGGATGTTCAATAGGTGATAATCCTCCACAATTTTGTATCATTTGAGGTGTGATGAGATCTCTGAGAGGTCTCTCGTTGGGTAATTGTTTGGATCCAATTTATTTCTCTGAGTTCGGTTCTGATTCTCAAGGATGAGAATCATATCAGAGGTATCTGATGTAAAATACCATGCCTTCCTAGAATGTTAAATTTCTTTTTGAGTAGTTGGAGGAATTATAATGAGGTTTATAGTATTTAGTGGAGGTTGGATATGAAATGGTGTTGTGATAGACGGTTCATGACATGAACTAGATTCATGATGTGAGTTGGTGATTCGTGGAATGTGATGTTGGAGGATTTATGAATTGTATGTGGTATAAGGAGGATTAGATGAAACATATTCATATTGTGAAAGTGAAATTTAATTTTTTTTATTTAATATAAGCTGAGTTGAATGAATTTTTATTGGAAACTAAAACCTGTAGAATTCAAGTCATGAATTGAATTTATGATGTGAATCCTGCAGGATCCAGCTTAAAAAAATGGTTGATAGAATAATATTTCATTATTTGTATTACCATACTTTATATAAATTTAGGCATATACCTAGGTTTTTTATGTATCTTCTAGACATTACCCCCACACCATGATCTATTAGTTCTGGAGAATGAATTTTGGAAATCGATGGAAATATATTCTCTTCATCCTAGTTGTTTTTTTCATTATTCTCTTATGGTCCACTATGCTGGTGCGGTTCTGGTTTCGGGTGTTATTTTTGATGTGTTTTTTGTAAAAATTAATGATGTGTACGTTGGTCTATGGGGTATTCGTGCATTTTTGTTTTTAGGAAAATCATTTTGACCCTATAGTGTGTGGTGAGTTGGAAAAGCTTCTTTGAGGTAGGTTTTTTTTCAATTGTAGTGTATAAAGCAAGGGGGTTACTATTTTATAAATTTGGGAATATAGTATATCCAAACTAATTAATATAAATAATTAGTCTAATTTAAATTAATTGTAAATGGGTTTGTTTTCACATTATTTTATAGCAATAACATTATTACGATGTTTCATTTATGTGGGATGAATGACCTGCTAAAAATTGAGTCCATTAGGGGTTTTTTTATTGATTTGGCATGAGTTGTGGGACCTTAGATTTTTGTACTTTGTTTGAAAAATCCCTAAAAAAAAATTGGTCAAAAAATTATATTTTGAAAATAAAATAGATTCCCCTATAATATGGATTGTGTGAGAATTCCCTAAATAAATAAGAGGAATGTGATAAACAACACCCTTGATAAATTTATAAAATGTTAATCAATGTGTGGTTAGTAGGTGGCTATGATATGTGGTGTATATGAGTATTTGGTTTGTGGATTTTCTATGGGGATGATACAAATGGGTATGTTTTGTGTTGGATGAGATTAAAGGGTTTTATTGTTCTAGATACTGATGTAGAGATGGAATAACTGGTTTATAATGTTGGAAATGACATAGGTTGTTTTGGATATTGGGTTGGGATAATAAACAAATTAAATTGGGAAGTATGGTTTAATGTGATTGTTGATAGATAATGAAAGTAATGGGTTGTTTAAATGAAATTTTCTATAATTATATTGAAAAGTTAAAAGTGGCTTGGGGCTTGTGTTGTTTTATGTTTCTTCATTTAGACGTGGAAACAAAAGTGGGGATGTGGTGAGGTTGTTAGTGATTTTTGTGGACCTATAGGTGGGTCTTGTGTGTGTGGATAGATGTATACCTTGTAAATTAATTGTGACTTCTATAAACACCCCACCAAAAACTATCACTATTTTCCGACACCCAACCATTTTCAATCCCTCTTTTAGGTGAGTATATATGAATAGGATGTGATGGAAAGAGGTCAGATAATTCAATAAGTTATGTCCTAGGTGTCTTTTAGTGAGATGTGATTTGAATATGATGTTGGGTAGTGGCCCAATTGTATTCAAGAATGATGTGATGAGAGTGTGTTTTGGGGTAGCTTATTGTGGGGTCCTTCATGTAAGGGGGAGGGAACAAGGTTGATTTTCTTAATGTTCACGATTCCCAATTACTCTTTTTATGGTTTTGATTTGATGTCCCAGTTGTATTCAAGTGAGATGTGATGTGACCATACTTTTGATTGGTAGCCAAGGTGTCTTGAGAGGAGATGCGATGTGACCAGGTTGTGGGGAAGCTTATGGTGGGGGTTTTTCATGGTTGGATGAGGGAACACATCTGATTTAATTTTTGTTCATGATACCCTACTACTTAAATTGTGGATTCTATGTGATGGATGAGGTGTATTCGGGTGAGATGTGATGTGACCATTCTATGGGGTAGTGGACTAAGTGTCTGTGGGGGTGAGGTGATGTGGCTATATAGTGGGTAAGTGTTATAAATTATACAGAAGATATTGAAGTTATAAGATGTATGATGTTGGGCTAGGAGAGTGGAAAATTAGTGAAAAAGTGGAGTGGGGTACCGTTTATCGATATTATTATTATGTTGTTACACTAGATTGAATTACTTTGTGAGAATGCCTTAGTGTGGATGGGTTTGGATAATAAACCTATTTAGGTGTTGTGGTTTATTCTCTTTGATCACAAGGGAATTAATATTTTTATTGAGCATGTACATGAGAGAAATTGGTTTTCCTACTGAGTATACTTGTATGATCACCCAATGTATATAAACCAGTTTTCAGGTTTCTAGGAGGATTTTATGGATCATGCTAGACATTACTAGCTCAAAAAATTCAAATGTTACTATGTTGATTCATTAGATTTTATTTTTAGTATTTACATTGGAGAATTTTATCTGTGTCTGTTTTATTTATAAAAGTATTTTGGGATGGTTTTTGTTTCAATTTATATTATTTCATGGTGTTTCTAGTAGTTTATTCTTCCCATATCCCAATCTTATTTTTATATAGAGGGAAATGCCTCCCATTTAAGAGTTTTTTATACCCTTGGTTCTAATCACCAACTAGAGGCCTATTGGAGGTGGGACTTGGGAGTCATTATCTATCTCAATTTATTGAAACATCTTTATTGGGAGTGGGATGGTGATTCATATCCCCATTAAAGCATTACTAACATCGAGGGATGTTATCACAAATGAAAAATATCTTCAAAATATTACTGGAATATTTCTTGAGGAAAATCCCAATTTCTTTTGGAAATCGCATCATTAAAAGATTATAATTTTCTAAATATTATGGATTATTTTTTAGAAAATAAACATGGAAAACTTTAAAATATGATTCAAATCATTGAGAAACCATGATAGTGGGAAATTCCATTCCTTCCATAATTTTTAAAATAAATATTATGTCAACACATTTCATAAAAGGTATCTCATTCAAAAATAGACAAAAAGATTATATTTAAAAAATTTATAAAAAAAATTAAAAAATGGATAATTTATTTAACCAATTATTTTTTATTAGCATAAAAACTCTAAAATCATTCTAAATAAAAATATTTTTAGGTATGAAAAATATTCCTGACCGAATAAAAAACATCACCAGTTGTCCTTAAAAACATTCTTTTAGTAAATTGAGTAATAAAAGTGACAAAAATTAGAGGAAAAAATGTATTATAAAGATAGAAACATTGGATAATAACAATTAAATGGATTTATCAGATAAGGATCATATAATTTCTTCAATTTAAATTCAATCATAAATAAACCTGAATAAAATGGGATTGAGACCCAAATTCCTTACCAAGTCTAGTCTTTCTCCATACATATTTGAACCCCATGTATAATAAATATAGATTTATAATTAATTTATTATATAAATATAATCATACATATCATATCATATATGATTCACTTATAACATATTATCACTTTTTTTAATAATTTGTTATTAAAATGATTTTTCTAGGTCATAGTTGTTTCGTTTCTAATCCATGTTTCGGCTCGACAGTCCCAATTCTTATACTTTGATCATGTTTATATCATCTACAAAATATTAATCATGATGTTAATATAATATATATTCATTATAAATATATTTAGATTCATCCATAATATATATATTTAGAATAATGAATTACACAGTCCATGGAGACAGTAGGCCTTACGTACTCATGAACACCATTTTAGCTTTTCAACAGATGAAACTAAATAAAGGTAAATAATAATTCAAATTTAAATAATAATTATTATATAATATATATAATATATATTCATTAATGTTTCCTCATTACCATTCATTTAAAACATAATCAAAAAATGAATCACATCACTTCTTGGAGATGATAGTCCACACGCACACACGGGAGATATTATCATTTTTCAATGGATGGAAAAAGGTAGTTAATAATTATTACATAAAAATAATACCAATTAATTTTTTTTTTAATATAATTATGTAATTATTTTAAAATTTATACCATATATTTTGAGGAGTTATAATACTTTATAAAATTGAAAATGCTCTGTTTAGAGTTTTACCTCTTCGTTGACATACCATTTTTGGCATACACCTTAATCCTTGAAATGATGGTATTTTGGAAAAAAAATAAATGATTTATGACATGGATAAAGAATATATTATGGTATAAAGGTAGGAATTTTATAAGACATATTTCTCAAAAGGTGTGAGGAATATAGTAGAATAAGTTCCCTTTTATAGGTGAGCGGAGGGGAACTCTTTGAATTAATTAATGTATTTAATTAATATAAATTAATTTTTATAAGAAAGTAACTCAAAATTGATATATTATGAAGATATAATTATTATAAGTATATATAATATCATAAGATAATATTTATAAATGATTAAGTGGTTTTTAACCCCTATCTCTTAGTTTAACCCCTGTTAACCCTTTTAATAATTAATCAAATATCAATGTTTTATACACTTTAAGTATTAATAAGGTTTTTATAAAACGAAAAATGAATAATAAATTAACCATGTTTGATATTAAAAAAATATACCATTAACTTTGTATAATATAAATTTTAAATCATTTCATAAAATTTTATTTATCAAACAAGATAATTTATTTTATTTTTTGAACTATTCATTTAATTTTACTTTGAAAACAACATGCAAATAATTTAATTATAAAATAAAAATTTAAAGCATTCCTAATATGTTTTATTTTTCAAAAAAAAAGAGGAACCTAATAATTCAAAAAAAATTATTACTTTTAATATTTTAAAAATAATTAATTTTATTTTTCAATTTATTTAATAAATATTTTTTTGAAGTTGCATAAGAATTTATGGTAATTTTACATTCACTAATTTTTTTAAAAAAAATTACCACGATAAAAAAATATAATTCATATTCCAAATAAAAATTTATAACCAACTTTTCATTTTTTATCCTTATTTAAAATGTTTACAGATATTAAAGTCAAGAGTGTGACATTTTTTGTTTATTATTTTCTTAAATTAATATGAAGACCATAATCAAAGAAAAATGGCCCCAAGTCACCATATATTCTATAATTGAATGGAAATAGATGAAATAATCCCTTAAAATTGGATAAAGTCAAGTATTAGTGAAATTTTAAAGCCTTATCCCAAATTTTTATCGCTATTTTAATCGTTTTACCCTTATCCAGGTATCAAATATTTACTTAGTCTACTATTCATAATGATTAAAAATAAAAGGGACCTATTTACCAAATTTTGACCTCATAATTTAAAATATGGAATATATTTTTCATGATTAAATTTATTGGAGTGAATGAAATGTATTTCACAGAAATCCACAAAACACAATGAAAAAACAGTTTTCTCAAAAAAATACATTTTTATGAATTGAAATGTGATTACACACAATTAAAAAAAAACAATTAATTAAAATGAATTTATTTGAAATATTAATAATAAAAGATAACTAAATTTTTTTAATATGAATTTAAAATAAAATGGACCTTCTTAAAAGCATGAAATAAAAATACAATTTTCAATAAGAATAGTATTTTTCACTATTCATTAAAAATCAATCTTTCCAGAAAAATTCTAAAAATTCACTATAAGTTAATTTGGAAATAGGGATTTTTAAAAAATAATTTACATTTTTCAAATAATTTTTCTAAATTTTTTAAAAAATATTAATATTATTTGTTCACAAAATGAAATAAAAACTATTTTTGAGGAAAAATGTTTTTTTAAAGAATATAATGACTTTAAAAAAAATATATTTTATTAATATGAAAACTTATACATTTTTTTCAAAATATTTTTTTCGTATTCATTCCACTAATTTAATATCAATGTTATTATGGTACACTATATTACTGTTGGTTTAGACTCTGGGTTATGCATATCACTATTTATCAAATAAATAAAATTTATTTTTAGAGAACTACAACATAAAATCATGGTGTGTTACATTATACCCCCTTAATATAAATTTCAACCATGAAATTCCATCACCCTTATATAAAAATTGAGGGTATATATGTTTCATCACATGCTTGGTTTCCCAAGTAGGTTTCTCGAATTTATGGGTTTTCCAAAAAAACATTTACTAACTGAGTAGAATTTTTTTATAAAACTTTCTCCACGTGATCCAAAATCTCAACTATATTTCCTTATAAGAGAGATATTTACACAAAATTAAAACCTATGAGTTTAGTACAAGTGAATGATCAGGTATATACTTCCTCTAGAAAGATAAGTGGAACACATCATGACCGTCAGAGAGATTTTTTTGAAGTTCCAAATGATAAGATATTGTCCCGATGTGATTAATAATATAAAGAAGGGAGAAAATATCCTGAGACCATCATTACATTATTTCGAAATCTCATAACCTTATTCCAAGTAGATATTCATAGGAATACATTTTTACTAACTTTGAACTACTAATCTCATTAATGAGTGTCAACATAAATTTTATGTCGAATATGAGTCACCATTATGTGATACTAAATGGATATAACCTTAAATGCCATCTTCTTCAATATCTAAGGTCCCAAAAACTATCTTTCTCTAACTTCATCCCTACATCTTGGAGTTATGAATTTTTTCTATAGAGGGATTCATAAAGAGACATCTCATTTTTTTAGTGAAAGATATTGTTGTAATAAAAATCAGCTAGAGGATAGTGTTGATCGCAAATACCATTGAGATATATAGAGCACGATCTAAAAATATCCTGAGGGTTTGAATGGTAATCTAGAAATAACCATCTATCTATGGAAGATAAATAGTTTCAAAACACAACTTCGAATTAAAATCTTGCTGAATAATTCTCTCGAACATCAATGGAAACATCAAATCCCAATCAAATACAATTGAGAGTGGTACTCCATGTAATTTCATCACTTCTTTAATGTATATCCTAGAAATATGATCAAGTGAGAAATCATATTTGATGTAAATGAAGTGAGATTACTTCATAATTAAATCAATTACAACCCAAATAACATTGTTCCAGTTAGATTTTTATGGGGATTCCTACTATGAAATAAATGGTAAATTTTTCCCATTTCTATTTATGTATGGTTAGTGGTTGTAAAATCTCCTTATAATTATATCTCTTGGACTTAAAATGATAACATACTAGGCATCAAGATATATATTCTTTGATACCACTTTTCATGTTGTCCCACTCAAAATACTATTTCAGATCTCTATACATCTTTGTATATCTAGGATGAATAGAGAATGATAAACTATTGGATTCATACACTATCTTATTCAAATATTGAATGGATATAACACATACATGATACATGAATCGTATCATTCCACCAAAATCAAGGTTGAACTCAAGATCAGTTCCGACCATCTTCTATAATTCCAAATATTCATTCTACGACTATTTAATACTCATTTGGATAGATGGTTGAACACTCATTTAAGAAATATAGAATTTCTACCATCCCTTTAGTATTTAAAGATCTATACTTGTCAAATCCACAAAAATGGAATCTTTTTTAATCCTTATCATAGATAATCTAGCATGATACTTTCGACTTAGATCATCTTCCACCTTGTTCTCTTTCCCATGGTGGTAATGTATTGAACAATCATAATATTTAATTAAATCTAAGTATCCTCTCTATAAAACATTCAACTCTTTCTATGTGAATATAAACTTTTAAATACTATGATTGGTATATATATCACTAATTTCTCCATAAATATAATACCCCTATTAATTTGATACAAAAATTACCATAGATATATCTAAATAATGAGTCAGGTAAATTTTCTCATGAAAGGTCAATTTTTTCAGACATAAGTAATAACCATATAATTATGCATGAGTACACATCCCGAACCCTCCTTTTATGAATCTATATAGATCAAAAAACCTTATCGATTATATATTAGTGTGAACACTGGTTCACAAACTAACCTTAATTTTAGATCATTGAATTTCTTTTCACATTAATAAATCCAAAAGAAATTAACCACGTTAAATGATAACTTAGTGAGTGGATTATATATTCATTGGATTTTTTTCCTAAAACATTAGTTGTATCTAAAAAACCCATGAAAACTATAGATTTCACTTGCTGTGATTGATTTAGGCCATTTCCCAAAAACTTCCATATTTGATGGATCAACTAATATACCATCACATGAGATTATATGACTCAATAATGAAATTTTCTGAATCCAAAATTCAAAAATGGTAAATTTTTATATAAAAACTCCTTCCTCATGGTCTTCATCACAATTATCAAATGATATTTATTTTCTTCCTTACTCTTGATCTATAAAATAGCATTATCTATAAATTCCACCAAAAATTGATCAAGGTTATCTATTAATATTCTATTCCGTAAATCTAAAAATATATATGGGGACTTAGTATAACCAAATGAAATCACAACAAATTCATAGTGTTCAGATCTTATATAGTAGGTAATATTGTATATGTATTCACTTTTTACCCTAAATTGACAGTATCCAAATCAGCCATCAATCATGAAATGATATTAATATTCATGTAGTTGATCAAACAAATCATCAATATATACTATAAGATATTTATTCATGATTTTTATCTTGTTAAGTTAGTAAAAATCAATGTAGAGTTTCATCGATCAATATTTCTTCTTAACAAAAAGAATAGGTGCACCCCGATTAGAGTCGCATGGCCGAATAAATCCCTTTTCAAGATTATCCTGAAGCCATTTCATTGATTCCATCAACTCAATCATGTATATTATATATATAGTCTTTGAAATAGGTTTAGAACCAACTATGTGTTATATTGAAAACCCAACTTCACGAATTAGAGGAAAAAATAGGAAACATTTATGAAAATATTTAAAAAAGGTATCACTCAAAATGAATATATTTGATATTGAGTTTATCTCCAACTATATATCATAAAAAACCCTTTTTTAATATGTATTAAGACCCATATAGTAGATAAAATTTCCATTTTATGTACATATTTATCAACAGATTGACATAAAATCATAGGTTGGAATAGAATTTCAAATGTGACATCAATTCCTTTGTAATTTATGTGGGATTAATGTAAGGAAATTCAATACATGAATAATATAACATAAATTCAACTAGAGTGTGAATAATAATATTTTCATGAAGAACATTTCCAAAAACATCAATCAGAAAATAATTTTAGACTTGAGATATGATTATCTTACCATTAGGATTTTCACCACTAACTCAACATCTTATCATTGAGTATAAGAATTAAAATTCATATAAAATTCTACTGACATGTAAGAATTCATATAACTATGTTTATTTAGTGTACTTCAATGTTTGAGCATAACTATAACCACCTTAACTTCACTGTTCTATTTTTAGTCTCTTTTGAAAATAAAAATGGTTAGAAATACCATAATTCATTGTTAATCATAGTGATTAATCATATAATCATGAAATATCATTCATAGGTTTTCTAAAACGTGGAATAATCTTCTTAATCTAGGGAAACTTCGGTTTAACCAAGGTTATCCAATGTAATTACCAAAACATTATAATGTTATCCAATACATAGACTAATCACCATGATTTTCCTCAATTTTTTGACCGTAATACCCAAATATTATCTAAATCCTTCTCTAATACAAACTATAATATCCCAAAATTTTCATATATAAATATTATATATATTTTTAGATGAACATTTGACACATAACATTATGATCCACACTATAACTGTAAAAGATTATTTTCATTGGAGAGTAAATACATAAATATCTTATTTGTGTACATTATTTATCATCTCCCATAATATTCTTCACAATGTGTAACCTTCGTGAAATACCTCAATTGAAACATTTTTTTGTAACCTAGGGAAAGGAAACATAAGAATGTATTAGTTCATATGATATGTAAGGATAACGATCAAGGATATCAATTGATTTTTATATGAAGGAATAAGATAATAATAAGGGTATGAGATGATGAATATAAATTACAATGTTCAAACACCATTAATCATATATCATAAACAATATTCATGGAATATAAATTTATCTTTTCAAAATGCATGAATTATAATTCCTTGACCGAGTTCAATCATATTTATCCAATCCTGGTCAACCACATGACCTCATACAGGTCTCTGCTTATTCCAATGGCGTCGAAATAGAAGCAGAGCTCTATGATGGTATGGTGGTGTTACTATACCCCCATGATTAGAGTGTAGAACCACAACGTATAATAATGGTTAATAGAGTAAACAATAATAAATAAAAAACTATAGGATAATAAAATATCCAAATATAATAAATAGGTGTAAGATGATTTAGAACATATTCCAAAATGAAGATCACATCATGTGATATACAAAAGGGGAATCAGGGAACATGCATATACATCAGGATATACAAAAAATAAAGAGGCTGAAAAATATCTCCTATATCATCACAAGCTTAAACTCGGTCATTTAATCCAATACCCCATACAAAGAAGACAATCAAGCATCCACATCTAGACACTTTCCTTAGTCCTTATATGTATCCATGATTTCTATTAGGGTACCATCCAGAGGCCCGAATAGGTTTTGTTATATACTTAGTGTGTCACCGCTAAAACTTTCTAGTAAAATACATATAGTTCATATAAAATGAGTAGAGTTTATGTAAAAATTAGTGATAAAATATATTAAAAATAAACAGGTCATATTTTATTCTTAAAGGACACCATGATAACACTACCCACATCAGCCAAAGTCAGATGACCTCTGAACAAGTAGTCATATGTATACATATATATGTTCTATATACAAAGTGATATTTATATACATATATATGTATACTACAACTAGAGAATACCTGAGGCATAACTCAATCATCCATGGGTAATTATACGTATCTCATATAATGTCATGTGACCCTATACCCATGTATCAAAATTAACTGGGGACTCTAGGTCCAATTATCAAATTTTATTTTGGATTCCCTTCTCGAGTATAAAAGGTATGTGGGTCACATTTCCACAGTATCACAAGTATGTGGGTTGACATTATAGGGTATCATAAGTTTGTGGATCACCTTGATATAGTATCACAAGTGTCTAGATTTCCTTGCTCGAGTATCAAAAGTATATGGGTCACCTTTCCGTGTGTATCATGAGTAGAAGGGACAACATACCCACAAATCAAACTTCTAAAAGGTTGTTCAAGATTTATAATAAGACAAGCGTTGAATGATTATTCATTAATCATTTTTTTTAATTAATGAATGTTACCTTTAATCACATGGAAGTCACATGGAGTGCTCGTACCACTCATTTCCCTTTAATTACAATGATCCATTTAGTTGGGTGGAAATCAACCCCATATATAAGTGATGTAGTGAAATAACATTTAATAATAAAATAGGAAATTCATGAGTACACCAAATTAGGTGACAATAGTTTAGTGGGGTCATACCCTGTTTATAATTAAGAGTATACGGTGAAATTCTAGAATGATTACCAAATTATATAAATGAAATATTGGATTTTAAAGATAATTGTAGTAAGTATGGAATGTAGCCTGATAATTCATGTTATAAATTGAATCATCTTTAGTGAAAAATTAAAATACCAACTAATATAGGTTTTTAGATGACCCCCATCCATTATTGGCCTTTGAATTGAGCTAGAATAGAATAAATCATCAAAATAAGAAGATAACATGAAAATATGGCATAATAGATCACACCAAAATAGTTCCAAAGAAAGAGAGATAAACCAAGAAATGAAGGAATCAGATTGAAACTCTTTCTAATAGGAATCCAATGATAATAAATGTGGTTTATTCCAAGGTCATAAACGGAAGAATGATAAAATCACATCTTAGGTGTAGAGGAGGAGATCCCAAAGGGTGGGATGTTGTGTGTGAGAAGTGAGGGGAAAAGGAGAAGGTAATTTGATTTAAGGAAGTAAAAAATTTCCATTAAAACTTTTAAATAGGTTATGTGGTTTGGTTTCAGGATTAGTCAAACTATGAACTAAATGTGTGATAAGAACTACCCCAAGAAAACCCTCCCACAGGTTAGGTGCACAGTTTTTCTAACCATGAACAACCCATAAAAAACACCATTGCAATCAATTGTATAGAATTATCATGTCCATGTTGCTAGGGATGCATGTTTATGAAAAACTGTGTTCGCCCTTATTGTGCACTGGATCACCTTGCATGGTTGAGTCACACGGTTAACACTAACCATGTGCTAACCATGCAGATTAGTCTACCTCTCCAAATTTTTGAACTTTGTGCTCTGAACGAGCCCCAAACTCCCCAAGACCTCTCCTTATCCCCTTTATCACATTACTAGTGTAAAATTATAGGGTTTTAATAATATGTTACGTATTGATACCTCTTCAAAATTCAAAGATGTTACAAACTCTCCTCCCTAGAACAACTCATCCCTGAGTTTTCCTTCCGATTGTGGTAAAACAGTTCCTAAGAAAATTTCCAGCCACTAAGAACATATTTTGATATCCAAATCACAGGTCTAATACTGTACATGACAAATATTTTATAAAACACATACCATAGGAAATGATCTATCTTATAGATCCTTCGTGATCTAATCAACAATACGTACATGATTCTCCTCAATGGATGCTTCTACATCTGGCTCAATATCCTTAAGATAAAATGAATGAGATGGGTTAGGGTAATGGTTGAAAAGATGGAAGACATAGAAGAAGTTGTTCATGTCTTGATACCTTTGAGGTAGTGTTAACCGATTGGCTACTGACCTAACTCTCTCCATAATTCCTAAAGGCTCAACCTAATGATGGGATACATTTCCTTTTCTCTGAATCAATTTATGAACCAATATTGGAGAAAATCAAAGTAATATCCAATATACTACCTTGAAACCCATAGGTTGGTGGTGAAAATTGGTTTATAAATTTTCTTGGACTAAGGTGTAGTTATTTTATTCTAAATAAGATTCGCTTATTATGATGTTTCCTAAAGGATATGAGGTTTTAGTAGTGCTGAATCACCAACCTCTAACTAGAACAGGGGTGAACATCATGAACTACCACATAGGGCCACATAGAGATCCATCTAAATTATTTCCTTATAATATTTTCTATAGGATAACTCACTAATTTTTAGGTTTTTTTTACAAAAACCCCCCAAAATAAAGGAACCAACGATGAATCATGTCCTCTAACATACATATCGGGTAGTAAGATAGACCATCTGCATGGGGGTTGTATGATATACACTAAAGTACTTGTAAACCTAGTGATTTCCACAACCCCTACTAGAAATGTGATGAAAAACTTGGCATCTTAACTCTATGAGATGGAATGGGGAACACCATGAAGGTGTAAAATCTTTTGAATATAAATCGTCCCAATTTTGCTATTGAAAAGATCTCTCTGATAGTTGGATGGTGGCCAAACTTCTTCATCTCTTCCATGACTACCCAAACCATGTCCCCACATCAAGGTGACCTTGGAAAATTTTTCATAAAAATATATAGTGATTTCATCTTATATCCATTTTTAAATTGAAAGAGGCTGTAAAAGTCTAGTTGGCTGTTGGAGCTCAACCTTCACTTACTAACTAGTGGAGAACCATGTGATAAAACACAAAATACACCTCTCCATACCTAGCTACCAATAGGAACATATTTCTGGTCTTGGGTGAAATACCTAATGAGTGGAATGAGATTCCCACATCAATTCTTCTTGTATGTCTATAGGCACCCAAACATGTCTGTGAAAGTGCCTGATGTCATTTTCATTGATAACCCAACCAGGCAGTGGGTCCTCACATGAAACACTATCCCTTAGGAATAATCCCTAAGGAACTAAAAGGTCGATCCTAATTACTCACTCCATAAGGGAGGATTTCACCACCAATGATGCTAAAACAAGTTTCTCATGACATTATTGAACCTCCATGTCCATCTTGGAAAATAGGACCATCAACTACCAATAATAACTTGCCTCTTAGACAAGCTGTGTCTTAGTATTCCAGTCCAGGGCATCTACTTCTGTATTTCTCTTTATGGGTGTACACGAAAGCTCAAATTTGAATTATTAGAGGTAATCTACCCACCTACATTGATTTAGATTCAAGACATATAGAGTGTAAATGTATTTGATACTTTTTTTGTTCTTTTAAATAGAGAACCACTCCCCCAATAGATAATGAATCCAACAATGTAAGTAATGAACCATAATTTACTGTTTGAGGTATTTTATATGTCAATTACAATCATTAGGTATCACCATTTAGGACCCATACACTATTAATAAATCTTCCTACATAATAAATACAGCAAGAATGATTCTTGATGAATCAAAATAAATTTTATATATTTTTACTGGATTTAGAAGGGTTAATATCTGTGATGAAGCCAGTTTTCCTTTCATTTAATGAACGTATAACTAAAAGTATTCAAACTATAAAAAAATTAATTCCACTTTTAGTAAAACCCATAAGAGGTGATAATAAGTGTGGAAATTTTTGAATGAAATGACTGTAATAGCACACCAACCTTAAGAAACTGCACATGTCAAAGGAATTATTGGGTTGTTCCTAGGAAACTACATCTCTCACCTTCTCTAGTTCAATAGATAAGCCTACCTATGGGATTATGTGACCGAATAAGTGAACCTTATCGATATAAAATTGGAATTTGGTTAGATTAGCATAGAACTGGTTCTCTCTTAGCTCATTCAGTATGATATCAAGATGTTTGTAATTTTTTTGTTGTGTATGATAATTAACTAAGATTTCATACATGAAGACCAACACGAATGAATCCAATTATAGGTGGTAAACTCAATTCATCATGCCCATGAATTTTTTTGGAAAAATCTTAAGGCTAAACAACATAACTAGATACTCATACAAGATATATATACTCCAAAATTGTGTATGTGGTATGTCTCACAGCCTAACACACACCTGATAATAGCCCAACCTTAACTCAATATTAGAGAAAACTCGTTATCATTAGATCTATTTTAAGTGTTCATGTATATGAGGAAATGGATACCGTTTCTTAACCATAAGATTATTCATCCGATGGTAATATTTACAAAATCTAAGGGTTCCATCTACCATCTTGAAAAAAGGATTTTTGAACCCTATGGAAAAGTATTATCTCATAAAAATACCTTTACTTCCAAGTCCAATATCCACATTTTGTGGCCATAGAGTAATATTGGTGTTATTCTATAAGGATTAATGGAAACTAGTAACACTTCTGTAACTAACTCAATGGTGAACTCCACCTCTCTCACAAGAGACAATACAGAGAAGTCATTAGTGAAAAAATTTCCACAAATGATCTTACAAAAGAGTGAACACCATATGTTACATAAATGAATTTCTAATAATGAAACTTGACATATAGTTTGTTACTCTACCTAGACCATGATTCTCTAGTACATATTGACTCACCTTGACATCCCATTCACCATTATGAATGTAGGTACCACTCTCAGGTGATGTGAAGGACACCCTACGATGATAGTAATCAACATTAGAATGATAAGGCACTAACCACTCCATAAAAAGTATGACGTAAAAACCCTTCATCTCATGGAAAAAATATCCCATAAAAACAGATAACCACCTATAGTATGTGGGAAATCCATACATCGACATATGCTCCCACTTCGGATTCCCAATGGTGTGTTGAGAGTCATCACACCATAGAAGCAATCTATTTATAAGCCTATATTTCCCTTAGATTCCATAGATATGAAAGATTGTGAAGATCCTATATCTAACAAGGTAGAAAAAAAACTAGAGGCTACTAGAATAGTACCTAAAAATATATAATTCCCTAGAATATGATCCTTGGGAGTGGGATGCATTGCATTGTAATGACATGATCTGTGGCCCTGAGAAACAACCTGGCTACCCCGAGCAGGTTTACTCTTCTGATGATTCAGTTCTAGTGCTCAAATACCTCATCCACGATCACATCCCTAGCTTGATTGGATGATAGTACTCCAACTACCTTCCTAGTGAGGTTCTACCAATCTTGATGGTGGGACTAAAACAAATCCTCTTCCAATAGGCACAAATAAAAGTGTCCTACCAAAACACTAAATATTCTCCAACCTTCCACAAACTTTGAATTCCATGGGATCACTAGGACACTGTGGATTCTTATTCCCTATCATTTTAATTAGTGGGACACTATGTAACTATCAATTAGTTTCATAATTATATTGCTACCCCCTCATGCAGACTTGAAGTGATGATTCCTGCCGCATAAAGAACCACTTCCCTATCTCGACATGGTACAAACATAGATCAAACTATTAGATTCCCTCTAGTACCTCTCAGTTATGATATCCTAATTCACTATCTTAGAAATAGTGGTCAACAGAAATATATTCACCCATGATCACATGGCATATACTTGCACATCCTCAAACTGTATTAGTATCATCAACCCATTACTAGTAAGAGTCGATGTGACACATTGAAGCTTGGTGAAACAATATTATTATTATATCATAAACATATGACCCTAATCTAGATGCATAAAATATCTAGAACAGTCTTATCTCTCTATATGTGGAATAAAGTAATCATAAAAGGTTGTATAGATGTCCACTCATAGGATACCCCGATGAAGACTAGCCCGGGGAACCAAAACCATCCATCGCATGGTAGAATCATGAATCAAATAAGTCTGAATCTTTACCTTGCTCTTTAGAGGCACATGTAGATGCTGTAAGATTAATAACATGACCTATATACATGAATCAACATCCTGTCCCCCCCATCCCTCAAGACGGTAGGCAGATGCTATAGTGGGAATTATCACACGAACTCTTCCATAATAGTGTTATGTAATGAAGATCCTTTCATAGAATGTACAAACTGTAGGAAACTCTCTAAAAACAGAAAATTGGTACCCAAATTAGGAAAAATCGGTGGTTCCTCAATGGGTACTACTAGAGCCAATTTTGGGGGCCTAGGGACCACCACCTCAAGAGCATGACCATTTCTACATTCCTAGTTCACAAATCATGGACATTGGGGAATCATAGATCACATCTCCCAATTGAATGCTTCAAAAAGGTCAAATAACATATAATTTTAAGATAAAAATAGCATAGAGATACATAGCCTTCCTTTTAATTATCCAAAATCTCTACCTAATCTAAATTCTAGGTATAGTTGCTAAGGAATATCACAATTTATCAAAATTGACACTGCCTACTACCCACTATTAGGGTCGAGTCGGGGTCAAGGTCTCACATCACACATTAGATGTTCTAGTATGGAGAGCGTCAACTGAATGGTGTAGAGGGAAACAACCTTTACATTTCAATTGTAATTCCTATTTAATGGTAACGATTTCATTTAAAATTTAAAATTACATTATGTTCATACACCTTTATATTCATATAGATATCACAGTCCTGTTAGATGCATCATCATTCCCAATTTATAAAGGCCCATAATCTTTATAAATTGAGGTTGGTGCATCATGTAGATGCGACCTGACCCTTAAATATTGTATTAGAATGTAACCGGTCATTGAAAATGATTTTATTAAATTAATTATCATTACCAATTTATAAAAATAGATGATTTATAAATTAAAATTATAGTAAATGTATCCAAAATCTTCTAATGTTTCATCCCATAGAACTAGTGGTTCATGGATCAAACAAGTAATAATTGGTTAATTAAGGTTACATCATCAATCTATATGGTAAAACACAATTTATCATAATTTAGCCACTTTATTTAATCTGTTTATTTCATCCCTTCAAGAAACATTAGTACTTTTCCATAAATAATAGTCAAGTAACTCACAACAATCTTAGGAAATACAGGCATTTCAACAACAATATACACATACATGACATGGAATTTTTCTTGAAATGTGAATCCTTAAGTGCCTATAAAGACGTGTGATATGATACACCCTTGCCTAATCAAGAAAAGGTAAAGTAAAATTCATCAAAAAAATAAATATAATAACCTCAAAAATCATGTGCTTCACCCAGTTGTGAAATCAATTCAATTATAACAAGATCAAATCAAAACAAAAAATATCCCATCCAAGGTAATTTAGATTTTCCTTCTACATGGGTTATCTACTCCTAGACATAGGATCATTACCAAATTCTGAGACCTTCCTAGTCTCTTATCTAATATCCAAATAGTAATATAAAAGAAAAATGATCCTCTGATACAACATTGTAGCATCACAGACTCAGTTTACTAGTACGTAACCAAACTCGGTATGCCACACTATATGCCAGAGGCTGCTGACTAGTAGTGGGAGTCTATGATGGTACAATGGAGAGACTATACCCCATTGATTCGATTGTTGCATAATATTATCTGATAACTATAAATAGTATAATAAAAAAAAATTATAGATGAATAATAAATTACCCAAATATAATACTCAGGCATAAACTAAATTTGAACATATTCTAAAATGATTCTCATGCCATGTGATATACAAAAAATCAGAATAGGGGAACATGTATATACAGCAGGCTATACGAAAACACAAAAATAGCCAAAAAATATATAATATTTCAACATAATCCTAACCTCAATTACTATAATCTTTAACACTATCCAAACCAAAAAATCACTAATCTAGAACCGGACACTTTCCTTCTTCCCTATCCCCATCCAGGAGTTCTATTCATGTGCCAACTAATGTCCCAAACAAGGTGTGAGCTATACTCAGTAGTTCACCAACAAAAATTTCAAGTTAAATCCATATTGTGAATATATAAATAAGAAGTTTAATGTATAAATAAGTTTGAAAAGTTATAAAATCTAAACAGGTCAACTCGGGTTCCTTAAGGACACCATGATTACACTACCTCCTTCGGCCCAATCTTGATGATCTTTAAAAAAGTAACCATATGTATACATCTATATGGTATGTATACACAGAGATTTTTATAGCCATATATATATATATATATAAATGTATATCGATATTACTTCTAGCCTGGCTCCAAGGCATAACTCAAGCATCCACGGGTAGTAGTATGTATATCATAGAATGTAAAGGGATTCTATGACTGTGTATTACATTTAATGAATACATGCCCAATTAAAACATTTTTTTGGTTGGGATACCTTGATTAGGTATCATAAATATGTGGTAAAACATTCTTGAGTATCATAAGTATGTGGGAATGCTTTCCTAATTATGAAATGTATGTTGGTTAGCTTGGCTATGTATTAAAAGTAGAAGAGATGCCATGCTCACAAATCAGACTTATAAAAGGTTGGTCATGATTTTAAATAATACAAGGGATGAATTAAAATTAATTTATCTTTCCATTTAATTAAGTGGAACAAAATTTTATCATATGGAAGTCACATGGAGTGGTAATACAACTTATTTCCATTTAATTACCATTATCCATTTAATTGGGTGAAAATCAACACCACCTAGATGGCGATGTGGTGATATAAATTTTAATAATCAAAGGGTATATATATGATCATAAATCACAGGTTAGAACTAGTCAAGAGGGTTCACCCCATATATAATTAAGGGTACACGAGGTAATTCTGGAATTATTAACAACTTAGATAAATGGAAAAAAATCTTTTTAAGGTAGCACACAGAAAGACCGTTGTGTAAAATGATGATACATGTTCTAAAATGACTCAGATATTTGGAAAATGAAGAAGAACAACTAACTTTGGTTGGTAGATGACCCATCCTCCATTTTTGACCATGGAATCAATTTAAAATAGTAGATTTCATCAAAATAGATAGATTTCAAAAAAAAAGATGGAATATTATCTCACACTAAAATAGTGTCAAAGATGGCACGATAAACCGAGAATGGACAGAATAAGAATGAATCCCTTAATTTGAGGAATCAAACATGATGTTTGATGGTGGATTCTGAGGGGTAATGGTGAAGAATGATAAATTCACAACTTAGGAATGGGGGAGGAGCTCCCAATTGGTAGTCTATTATGTGGTTAACTAGGGAAAAAAGTTAATGAATTTTGATCTAAGGAAAGATGGTAAAAAATCCATCCATTCTTTTTAAGAGGTCTCATAGTTTAAATGAATAGTTGGCCAAACCGTGCGCCGACCATATGAAAAGAACTACCCCAATACACCCATCAAACATGCTAGGTGAATGGTTATTTATTACATGAAAAGCCCATGTTAAACACATATTCAATGAGGTTTGCAGCACTCGCATGGTCATGCGGTCTGGTCACCACTGATAAGACTTATCGTGTGGTCCTAGATTGTGTAATGGATCACCCCACATAGTTGAGTCTCATGGTTGTCACTTATAATGCACTACCAATGCAACTAGGTCTTCCTATCTAAAGTTTGGACCTCCTGTATCCAAATGAGCCCCAAACTCTACCAAAACTATCCTTAGGAACTTGATCACATTACTAGCATAAACCCAGATTTTTTAAACTGTAGGTCAAGTGTCTATACCTCTTAAATATCCATGATGTTACATGAATTTTAAGAGTGGGGAATAATCATAAATCAATCTTGAACCATAAGTTCAAATCATAGGAATGAAAATGTTTTATTAGAGTGTGATTTCATCAGAGTTTTATAAACAATTTCATATGTCACGTCTAACTACCCAGACCATCAAATCAAGTGGATTGGGAAACAAAAAATGTTTCCCATATCAAAATAGTTCATGTATCATCATCGTTTTCCCAAAATGGATCAGGAATCATCGCCTATTCACTATAGTGGATCAAACACATTGACGTTATTCCCATAGTAGATAAAGTAAATAGAATTATTTCCTATAGTAGATTAAGAACATCAACTTGTTTCCAGTAATTATCTCCAGATATATAATGCTTTACACAATAAATTATCAGGATATATAATTCCAATCCCAACCATCACATATGAAAACCAAAAATATTTTTTCAACAAGATCATAAAACATTCATCTTATCATCATATCATAACCTGTGAAAAGGAAATGTGTTTCATATATATTTCATTACATCAAAATAGAATAAACTATGGAAAATAAATTTGTTTTATATAAAATATCATCATTGACATCATAAACCATCTGAATAAATAATAATGATGGTATCATTGCCTCATATCCCTATTAAATCATGTATAACATGAATGGATATTATCATAGATGAAAACTATCATTAAAATATTATTATAATATTTATTGAGGAAAATAACATTTTCATTTTTAATCCTATTATTTAATATCTAAGAATTTTAAAAAAAATTTGGAAATGATTTTCTTTGAAAATAACCAGCGAAACATGTTAAATTAACTTCAAATAATTGACTGGACATAAATTTTGGAAATTTTATTCATGTTGTTCTCATTAAAATAACGATTTTGTTCACACATTCAGAAAAACACACCTTGTTTAAGGAAAAAAAATTCTCTTAATAACTTTTTTAAAATATTAAAAAATGATTTAAAATGTTTTAAAAAATAATTATATACTATTAAAAACATTATTAAAACATTTTAAAGGAGACCAGGATCATGGATGAAAAATATTACCGACCAAATAGTAAAACATAGTTAGTTTTCCTTAAAAAATTTATTTTGTTATCTTGAGTACATAAAGTGAGGAAAATGAATTGAAAACATGTATTATAGGAAAATAACCAAAGGATAAGAATGATTAGTTTGATATATAAAATAATGATCATATTATTCCCTCAATTGAATTTCCAACTTAAACAATACTGAATAAACTTGGATTGAGAGGTAATTCTCTTTCTTAAAGTCTGTATTTCTTAATAGAC
>CAUJRU010001546.1:0-55207 GCA_963277665.1 Viscum album | reverse complement strand
AATTTTTAATTTTGATATAAAAACTTTGTAAACTCTTGAAAATTTTCTCTTTGAAAACCCATTTTATCGTCACGTCTTTAAGATTAATTTTAAATGAAAATTTTCCAATTCTATGAATTTAATTTTGAAAAATGGATTCCAAATTTGGAATAATAATAATTTATATTTTATAATATGGTCAACTTAAATTTTTACCAAAATGAAAAGTGAAAACAGTAAGAATCAATTATCGTGATTAAGGTAAAAAAGGATTTATCAGGGGTTAAACTAAAATGATAAGGGTTAAATTGACCTAAAAGTTATCTAAACTCTATTTTTATGAACATATTTAGAAACTATAATTTATAATTCTCTATAATACTCTATTATTTCCATTATGGAATTTGAAAAATGTGGTTACACTTTCTTCATCCCAAAAATTACAAGTGTACCACTCACCTCGCTTATAAAAACCCACCCCCACTCTGCTATTATTAACACATTAAAACCATTTTATTTTAGAAAATACCTGCCCAAATAACTTAAAAAATTACCTCCTCTCATCTTATAAGACTTATTTTGGGCATAAATTCATCCTTGGAAGGCTTTCATGCAAACCTGAGGAGGTTACCCGAAGAAGAGGTATTATTCTTCAATGAGAGTTTATATTATATTTAATCCTCCAGCTAATTCAATTATTATTAAACCAATATTATAGAATAACTTTAGTATCATACATATACTAATAATTTTTTATTATAAGGTCATGACCTACAAACATGCACACTTCCATCAAATGAATTATAAAATCATCATTCATTTGTATGACAGACTATCGTCTCACGAACCAATGTCATTTGTTTTTCAATTACCACCTATCACGGTTCAGTATGATTATGTATAATATATATATATATGTGTGATAATTATAATATAATTATACCTCTGGAGTCATTATATCATATATACCTTTTTAATTTCCATTCTGTAGGGCATAAAATAAACATTATCAAGGGAAGTCTAAGAACCTATGTAAGTGTAGTGAATTATGAAGTATTAAAATATTGATGTATATATAGGGTTTAAATAGAAATGTGACCATTATTATATGATCAATATTTGACTATTATAATAGTAATCTAACCGCTAAATAAGAATCTAGCCATTATGAATAGTAAATTCACTAATGGAATTGTAAAATATTATTTGGGAAATAATATAATGGGTTTATATCATAATATAAGTAGATAAAAATGTTAAATATGATAAAATAAATGTTTGATACACTGAAATAATAACTATATTTTGGATAAAATATATCTATTTTATCATTTTTATAATAAATTGCTTGATAAATTTTATTTTTTAAAATAAAATTAAATTTTTACAAAATAGTTTCATAAAATAATTTTTTTCATATAAATATGATATTTTAATTTTATGGGAAAAACTAATTTATATACGTGTTAGAATTTTAATTATCTCATAAAAATGGTTTTCAAATTAATAAAGATTTTGTTTAAAAATTAAATTTACTATATGTGTAAAATTATTTTGATAAAATAGATGTCATATTGGGAAACAAAAAGTTGAAATTATCCTATAGTGATTTTTTTATAAAATGATTAATTTTTGGTGGATTTTAATATATGAAAAAATATGTTATTTTACATTATAAGTTAAATATATAAATAATTACATAACAGTTTTTGCAAGAAACCATTCGCTTGGACTCACAAAGAACAATTACTATATATAGTAAAAATAATCAACAATATTGGTAGTCTTGAGAAAAAATTAAAAAAATAATGAATGTTATACTCAAATACACCCCTATACTCCTTATAAATATCACCCTTCACCACCCCTCTTATCTTCACACTCTAAGTTCCTTAACTTTCCAAAAAAATTCCCAAATTTCTTCCCAACCATCCTTTCCATTTCTAAGGAGTTCTAATATTACCAAAATACCATTCTAAAGATACTTAATGGGTATCCTAAGAGTTATCACTAAAGGAAGAAGTAATGTTTTTAACCAAAATCTCTTAAATTATTTGCTTCTTTTGCTTCCTCAAAACTATTATAACCAGTTTTTATAAAAATGTAAGTATTTTTAATATAATGAATGGTTATTATGGTAATGTAATACTCATAATCTAACGTATTTTTATTTTTTAAAAATTGAAAATGTCACCCATTTTTTGGTTGGTTCACTGGTTCCATGGAAAGCATGTTTAATTTTTCACCATTGCCTTCATTTTTTGTTATAGAAACAATATTATGGTCAAATATGATTTTAATAGGTATATCATAACTTTTTTTATTTTTTAGAATGTATGAATTGTCATTAAATTAAATAAAATAAATCAAGTTCATGATGGTCGATAAAACTACCTAAATAAACTATTTGTATAATGAATCAACCCTATGTCCATATCTATAATGATATGAATATCATTTCATTTCACATATTGAGCTCTATCCCCATTTTTTAATAACTTCTATAATTATCCATAAATTTATGTGGCTTTGGAACCTTGAAACAAACACCCTCAAGATAGTAGGAATAAACATGATTTCAAAATAAAATGATTTTAAACAAACATTAATTAATTTTAATAAAAAAAATATAGATGAAAATTTTATACAAAAATTATTTAATAAATTTAATTTTATTATTTAGGATATTAGGTGATCGTACTGAGAAAGTCAAGGTCTTGAGTTAAGGGATATTCCGAGCCACCCTCATTACATTTAGGTTACACCTTCTCTTTCCTTTTATCCCTTTCCATTTATATTCTTATTGTTTATTTCTTCTATATTCTATACATATCCTGAATGGCCCAAAGGCCTTCTTTTTTATTGATTTTTTATAACCCCCTTTCAAGGGATGAGGGGGAACCCTTACAAGGCCCGTAGGCATAGATATTACATTACCTGTAGGCTTGGATACATTACAAGACCCAAAGGCCTTAAGGAAATCATACAGACTATGACTACTTGAAACTGCCCCTCCCCTGCATTTGCATCGTGATCAGCTCTCCACCTTTGCATGGTTGTTCAGCTAGCATGTCCATGTGCAGGTGCAGATGCGCAGTACCAATAGAAAATTTCATACCCTCTCATTCTTCCAAATTCGTTTAACTCATGCTCTGTTGAATGCGCCCTACTCTTTAATACTCCTCTGGGGTGGTTCCTTGTAGAACCTGTCTATGAAACTACAAATCAGGTGGCCCTAAAGGCCTTAAGGTGGCTCTAAGACCATGAGGTGGCCTAAAATCCTTACTGAACCAAAGGCTTGGGTGGCCCGAAGGCCTTAAGGACTCCAATCCCAAATCGGTGGCCCAAGGTGAATAACTCCAGCTATTACAATACTGAACAGTACCTACTACAGAACCTGATACAGTTCCTACTACAGTACCAGCTACAGTACCTTCTACAGTACTACTACAATAATTGCTACAGTACTGCTACAGTACCCAAAATTATGCCTCCGCCTAGTTTCGAACCTGGGTCTCATGGATGCACTTAGAGAGACCTCACCAACTGGGTTGAGGCTTATGTGCCTATATTCTATACATATGTTCCTTACATATATAACTAGCCTAATTTACCTCTCATTTTTTTTATAATACATGTTCTTCATGTTCCCTCATTAATTCCTTCTTTTAAGTAAATTTAATAAATGGGAACTAGTCTTATTCTTATATCCTTTTATGAACCACTTCATCTAATGTTTTTAAACTTCGGTGATTTCTAAAAAAACTAATTATTTCATTGAAAACCATTTGGGTTCATTTCTAATTTTATATAAATATTATGCTCTGAACTTCTTTGAAGTCTCTTTACCCTTTTCTTAAAACCTTGATGAAAAGGTTCATTTCCAAACATACTTATCCACATTTTTTTATATTAAATTCAATAGAACTTAATCAATTAATATTAATTATTCAATAATGGAAATTCAGGAATTATTTAATCTATTATCAAATAGGAATAATTATGATATTTCATTTTCTTATTCTCTACAAAATGATTATGTAACCCATTTCCTTTTATTTGTTTTTACTCTTTATGACTTATGATTGATTTCTTAAAATGGAACACATATTCATATATATGTTATGAATATTAATGGTTCTTATATAATTATATATCGCCCCAATACATTGTGTAATGTTTTTATCCACTAAGAAACCATATATGGTGAATGGGTGGTTAACCTTGCACATTATGTAATGTTTTATTAGTGGAAAGTCTTAACTTAGGCTCATGATTCCATGTTTTATGTTCTTTCCACATTACAATGATTCCATGATCTTATGATATCATCTTATCATTACATGTTTCTATGTTATTTTATATAATTCTCACCTTTTATGTTATTATGATATTCCTCTTGTCTAATATGCATTATTAAGCATCATGTTTTAGTCTTATTATTCCATTACTGAGATTTATAGATCGCCCTTCTCGTTATATATATCCTTGGGGTATCCTATGTAGTATTAGAAGTTCGAAGGGATATAAGAGAAAATTTTAGTGTTTAAAATAAATATTATTTATCTTATGTTTAAATTGATGTACTTTATAATTGTAACACCATGCCCAACTCATTGGCTTGAGAAAAGATAAAGTGACACTAACCATAGGTAACACCCCCAAGACACCAAATTCTGAAAAAAAAATTCCCAAGGCTTAGGAAAACATTGGGGGATTATTTTCCCTTTAAAGAAAAAAAATAATCTAACAATATAAAATATAAACATCTAATCCACCACTATAATTCATGAATATAACAGTGCAAGCTAAATACAAAACCGAACAAAAAGGAAACATCATAGTTACAATAAAACATGGTATAACAACCGAAAAACCCCTAAAAACATGTCCAAAAGAAATCAAATAAAAAATCCCAAGTACCATCCAATAATCTCTAAGCTTCAAAAAAACCTTCCATGCCCAAGATATCAAGACTTGTCATTAGATAAATAAGATATCTTCCCTTTCCCTATGTCTCAATAAATGACATTGGCAAACACACCAAAGATCCTGAGTATGGGGTAAGTATAAACTCATTATGCATTCCCCATAGACTTCCCAACACACACTAATAGGAAAAGAACTATTTAGAATATTTTATATAAAAAAATTGAAAAATAGTTAAATTGTTTATATAAACCATAAGTGAAATTCAAATGAGGAAACTATAAAAAACACTTCTATCCTTTCATATTTATAATGAAATTTTCCATGTTCACACACACACACACATCCATATAAACACAAATTTACACTCAAACATGATGTTACCATTAATGGTGGTACAACCTAACCATAATCAGTCCTACCTTGACAATGGAACTTTTGACTATACCTATCCACTTGAGCGCACACTAACCCAATCAGGCCAAATAACATGCCAATTAATTTTAAAAAAATAAAATTCTCCATTGTAATCATTTTATCAAACACTTTTCAAGAATAAAATCCATAATATAATTTTAGAACCATGATTTTAAAATTATAAGCAAATAGGGTTTTTCAAAATCCATGTACTTTTCCATTTTTTCAAAGATATAACCAAATATTTTTCCTTCATGAAATTAGAAAACATTTCTATATAAAATCCAAACAAAACCTTTAAAATAAAATAATCCTTCAATTTCTATAATAGTGGAGATACAAGAGAATCCACATACCTCTGAAAGAATGGATAAAATGAAGAACAACACTTAAAACTTCTTGATCTAGGTTCATAATGCCTTCCCTTAAATAGATCTGACAAGAAATAATCACAATTCACATCCAAGCTCATATATATACCCATATAATACTATATGTATGGATTCAATAGATAGGATAAAATTATATCCATGAGAACATAGAAGAAAAATCACATACCAATGATTCCATATATTTAACAAAATTTTATTCACCTAAAATTTACTTTTGAATCGAAGAGAATCATATTGGAAACTTAGGGAGGAAGAGGATTTAAATACATTGGAATAATAGAAGACTAATGAGGATTTTGGTCCATAATCCAAATTAAAACCATAATTTTCATGGCATTAACTAAACATAACATAGTTAAGTTTCACAGTATGTAAAACCATGCACCATTTGTGAATGTGCTACTAAAAAAGATCCATAGAGCCACATGATTTAGACACAAAATTTGGAAAGTTGTATACAAACTATGTGTTGATACTATCTCAAGTCCAACACTCTACATGGTTGTCTCATGCAGTTTTTCAGATTGTGAGCCAATTGTGATTGCCCCTATATCCCCAAGTGCATAGTTTCCCCTATCATACACATGGTTTGGCCAAATAGTGTGTTAACCATGCACCTATCCAGTGACTCCCAAAACATGTTTCATAATTTCTTAGAGGAGGTAAATGGTTTCTACTAACCATTCTCAAATTTTGTTCCTCCATAAATAATTAAAAAAACATGAAAAACCCTTCCAAAAACTACCGAAACTTAACCCAAATATTATATAAATTCAAAATATATAAAACAAGGGTAATGTATTTGAATTAGGGGGGTCTAATATTCTCCATGCCATTGGTCTTTCTATCATCTAAAAGTGGAAAATTGGTGTTGTTATATAATATCTCAGGACACTACTCCAAAATTTCTTTTTGAAACTGCCACATCTCTTCCTGAATCAAACCACATTACCATAAAACCTATACTAACTGATGATTTTCCAACATAAGATATTTTATTTCCTATCCACTACCTGTATCAGTACATGAATCAATGTCGTATCTAGTTCAACATGGTTCTATTGAATCACGCGGTAAGTATCAAGATGGTGCTTCTTCAATTAATATAAATGAAATATATTATATACCAAACTAAAATTTGGTGGTAAATCCAACCGATAAATCATATCACCTACTCATTCAAGTATATCAAAAGGGTTAATGTACGATAGAGAAAAATTACCCCATTTACCAAAACTATAATGTCCAAACCTTGTAGATATTCTTAAGAAAACATGATCAGCTACCTCAAATGAAAACGATCATCAATGATGGTCCATATATGATTTATGAGAACTTTGATCTGTCACTATCCTCTTCCCAAGCATATAAATATTCTCTATTTTCTCATGCATGAGGTTGGGTATGATAAGTGAGATATCACTTGTTTCTACCCAACCAAGTGGAGAATGACAATGACATATATACAATTCTTTTAAAGGATACATGTGTATCAAATAATGATAACTATTATTATATGGGAACTCCAAAAAAACATATAATCCTCCCATGAGCCTCCAAAATCCATTACAAAAGCTATAAGCATGCCTTCCAATTTTTGTATTTTCCATTCATATTAACCATATGTTTAAGGATGATAATATATGCTCCTGGTCAACTTAGTTCCAAGGTATTATTGTAAGGATTTCTAGAATCATGATTTAAAACTGAGGTCCCTTTCAAACACAATTGAAACCAGAATTCCATGCATATTTATAATTTTTTGAATGTAGAGTTTGGAAAAATCTTTCACCCTCTTGGATTGATGAATAGGGATGAAGTGGGACAATTTTGTGACCCAATCCAGAATCACACATATGGAATCATGTTTCCTAACCATTCTTGGTATAACAGTGAACAAATACATGGAAAGTTTATTCTGTTTCCACATGTGAATTGGTAAGGAGTGTAAAAAAACATCTGGTCATTGGTGTTCTATTTGGACCTGCTGGTAGTTGAGGAATATCGAGTTAAACTGCACCACTCTCTTTCTCATTCCATCCCACCAAGAAAATGATATCTATTCTTTATACATATTTTTGACACTAGGATGAACAACCCACCTTGAATGGTGGTATATAGAAATAATTTGTTCCTAATTGGTTGGAGGAACCACAATTAAAATGAAGCATAGATATCCCATATATTGACCACCCCTCAATAGTCTCCCCATAATTGATTTTTGACCTAATTGTTAAAAATTCATGATCAGATGTCTAAGAATATCTAACCCACTCCACCAAATCAGGAATGAGATAAACAAGAAATAATACTACAACATCAACTTGTTATGAAAAATCTAGAAACATAACAAATATTATCAACATCAAATGTCATTGATCTGAAGCCTCTTTTTCCAACTAATTGTATGAATTCCTACTCAAATCATTAGCTATGGAATTCAATTTAAATGGTGTATACATCTAGTCAGAGTCAAAAATTTCCAGATATTCTATCAATCTATATTACTTTAGATTCAAATACCTTTATGATAAAACTTGTTTCATGCTATTATGATCCATGAACACTATAAATTTCTCACCAAAAAGATAATGGTGGAAAAAATTTAAGTCATGAACTACTATATCCAACTCTAAATCATGTGTTGGGTAGTTCTTCTCATTAACCCATAATTGTTGTGATCCATAATAAAATAAATTATCTTCCTACATGAGAAAACAACCCAACCTAGATCCCAATGCATCATAATAGACCACATATCCTTATCCTAACTCTAGAAATATAAGGATAAGTGATGATGTTAGAAGAACCTTAATCTCTTGGAAATATTTCTAGCACTCATCACTCCATTGTAAAGGAACATATTTCCTTGAAAAAGATATCATTAGTGAGGAAAGATGTGAGAAATCATGAATAAATAATTGTTAGTATCCTTTTAATCCAAGAAAACTATGTATCTCAAAAACCTTCTTCAATGATTTCCAAGAGATAACAGCCTCTACCATTTCAGAGTCTATGAAATCTCATTTTTCATAAATGAAGGACCAAGGAAACATACCCCTTGTATCCATAAATAAAACTTTCAAATATTACCATAAAGGTGATTCTCCCACAAGATATCGAACACTATAATAAAGTGTTTTTCATGTTCTGATGTTTTCCAAGAATACACCAAAACATCATTCATGAAAACCACCAAAAGGGATCTTGGTATCAATGAAATATTCAATTCATCAATGATATAAAGACATCTCTGTGAATTTTTAATACCATAGGGAATAAAAACATATTCATATTGTTTATAATGACTTCAGAAAGATATTTATGGAATATCCTGCTTCTAAACTCATAGATAGTGATAATTTGATCATAAATTAGTCTTAGAGAACCATTGTGATCCCCTCAATTGATAAAAAATAATTTATTCATAGAATAAGATACTAATTCTTTATCATAACCTGGTTGAACTTGAGATAACCCGAACCATTAGGTCCTTCCTGTCCAAAGATAGTCTGAGTTTGAATTCTCCAAGCCTACCTCTAATAGTCTAAGGGCCAGTGACCAGTTCCATATAGGCATATCACACACATGGAAGGAATTATCCTAAAGTATCTATATGTACACACAAATATCTAAGCCCATACAGTTTTGGAAGGAAAATACAACTAATTCCAAATGTATGAATACATATAAATCCCACAATCAGTGTATAAAAACAATACTGAAAGCAATAAGGGCCAAATACAACCCACCAAAACAGTACTGAAGTCAATCCTACTATAATTAGGGGGTTTTAGTCAAATATGAGTCATGGTATGAACTATAGTCTGTCTAGCCTGATTTGAGATCCATCTACTCTGGGTCCACCCAAAACCCTATTAAACGATTGGTCATCTGCATAAGACATTACATGTGCGGGAAGATCCCATATAGGAGTGAGTATAACAATACCCATTAGGACACCTTGAAATCACCAAGAATAAAGAATCAAGTTAATATTCATCTCATCACATGGATATGTCAATCATAATTTGATACATAAAACAAAACATCTATATATACTCATAATAGACACTAAGTCCCAAGGTAAGGTCACAATCGTATTTCCTACCAAGGATTATGATTGAGAGTTCATAGAAACACTCACCTAGGAGAACTCACTTCATGATTATGATAGCACAGATGGTGTCCATCTGAGATATTGTTCTTATCAAGTCACACCATATGTAAGTACATGGTGGAAGTCATGAGAGATCGATACACAGATGGGATATTGCACCCAGGGCCATGGGGTATACTGAAAACCCAATATATATTACCCCACTAAGTAGGGTATCTAAGCCCATGTATGTTGGTCACACTGATTATTATAACCCCACTTATGGAAGAAGATGATAGAGGATTCCACCCCGGGCCTCACATAGGGATTCTGGTAACTCTATCAGAGACTAATCCCTTATAGGGGATCACAATTCTTTGTTCAGGATTTAATTCCACACCATACCCTCATAGGGACGGACCAAGGGAATGTATCATAAGGAAAATGGTCCATACTAAAGAGAACATGGACCTTATACCTCCATGGAGGAAGTACACATCATGTACTAGGGTGTACATAGTGTGTCTTACTTCCATAGGATCTACCCATATCTTTCCATTTCACACGGCATGTTCCTTGAAGTACATGGCATGCCCCATGGGTTTACATGATGTGTAGAGGTCCGGTAGCTCATTCACATTTACACCTATCTATTCCCATGTACTTTAGGTTGTGCTCGTGTACACCTAGAAATTCCTGAGTACATGGCTCATCCCGTGTACTCTGGTCGTGTTCGAGTACACAACTTAGCCCTCATAATTTGGCCACACACATGCACCCAAGGGTATATGGAAAGTCCCTATTTCAATTCACAAGGTGTGTCACATGTATCACATGACATGTGGCACTTTATTCTCCATGAAAATCTTAGCACCACAGCTAGGTCCCTGAATGACGTGTATCTCCGGACTACATGTCGTGTAATGCGGGATTTTACATAACCCATTGGCCTTCACACAGGTACCAATTATGTCACAATACCTCAATTACCACAACCAATATTTTCAGTATTCATGGATCAAAAGTCATCGATCCCTTCCATTGCAGTTTCCAGATTCTGGCCATTTAGTCTACTTAGGAAACAGTCTCGTAGCATCATGCTGCCTCCATGATGCCCAACCATGCATGGACTTCCCCAATTTGGTCCTAATCCATCATCATTATGGATGTATCTCAATCCAATCATTTAATATAAAACTATATCCATGATATCAATCCGATCTATTGAATAACGGGTGAACCAATGATTGATTACCAGGTATTTTTCGAACCATCAGCTAAAGGAAATGTTGGTGATGAATGCATGATGAACGGTGGGAGGAAACCACAAAACACAATTTGAGGAATTAAACATGTCTATTTTTTGGATTGGCCTCAATCCATTTATGTTAGTATGAATAGTGAATAAACCAATAAAAAATAATTTTTTTTAAATTGTAGAAATAAACCTTCACCTAAAACATGATCGATCTTTAAATCAATCTATTAGTTGATTTGATTTTTGTTCATCATGGAATAATCAACTGGGAAGATATCCACATAAAATAACATCTTACCTAAAGTTTGGATGAACCACTATTGAAGAACTAATTTTCATCATCATTTTTGGTGAGATCTATAAGCTGCATTATCTTTGGGGATTATTATTTTACTCTGACTGATTATTCGTGATCCTATCATCACCAATGATGCTCCAAGATATCCTCTAAATTATCAAGGTTATGTGGTTAATCCTTTGATTTGGATATAATTAGGTTTAAATATGATATTTTTAGGTCATTGCATCAACAAAAAAAAATAATTAAATTAATTTTGTTAGCTTATTTATTTTATTATATTCACCTCTAACAACACATTACCTAAATGTATGACACCAATAAAGGTTATATCATTCCTAGGGTAAAAATCATGTTCCGTAATAAATGGTGGTCTTAGATTTTTTATCTTAGAATCTATTTGGTAATTATTCAATTTTTTTAGGAAAATTGTGTACCCATGATATTAATATTTTTAATATTTTTAAAATATCAATTCTAGGCTCGCTAGACCTCATAATCTCATGTTGTATTAGTGCCCTAATCGAAATATATTACTAGATATATTCCATATCATTACGGGTATTAAACAAGGATGTTAAATTCTTCACACATTAGGGATTTGTATCCCAAAAATAGAAAAAAAACTAATCAAACAAAATGTGGGTACTAGATCGCATCCGAGTCTCCTTCTCCTAGGTTATCTTTTGAAGATTCTCATGTTTCCACCAAACATTTAATAAGGGAATCTCTTTCCCATGGAGTACCTTCTCTGATTTATCCTCAATCAATACCAGATAATACACAAAGGTATCTCTATCCTTGATGTCAAGCTCACCCAAGTCAATAATTAGTGATAGGTCATGCACATACCTCCTCACCTGTGACACGTGGAAGATATCATGTACTCAGTCTAACTATGGTGGTGGATCCCATAAATACACCACCTTACCGAATCTTCATATTATATGGAAATGGAATGTGAATCTCAGAGATAGCTTTCCACCCCAAACATATCTATAGAGTCCACATCGGTATGATACCTTTAGTAACATGTGGTCTCCCTCCTCAAACTACAAAAGCCTATTTCATCAGTTTTCATAAGAATTATGATTTATTTTTTTTGTTTTAATCCACTTCAAGATGATATTCACCTAGTCTATCTTGACATTCATTAACTCTAGTCCCATGAGTTTTGACTCTCCTAGATCAATCCAACATAGTGGTGACCTGTAGGGTTTCCCATACAAGGCCTTGAATGGTGTCATACCAATGGTGGAATGGTAGCTTTTTTTGTATGAAAACTCCACCAAGGGTAGGTGTTCCTACCAACTATGTCAAAAGTTTAACATGAAGGATCACAACCTATCCTCTAAACCTGAATGGCCTACTTAGTATGTCCATCATTTTTTAGGTGAAATTCCATGCTCAAACATGACTAAGTCCCAAAGGGCTCCAGTAATCCTATCTATAATCACAACATAAATCAATCATCATGCTCTGAAATTATCATTGAGGGAACTCCATGGATCCAAACTATCTCCTACACATAAAGGTGTCCCAATCTCTATATTGAAATTTGTTCTTGGATAGCTAGGAAGTTTTACGACTTGGTGAGTTGGTATATAATCACATAGATATAATCATGTAATCTTAACATGTATGGATTCCTCATCATTAATTATATATATATACCATTCCACTTCCACTCCAGAACCTCTAGAGGTTAAGCAAAAACTATTGGAACATAGTGCTCAGCCTTCGCCGACTAACAAGTGAGGCATTGAGTGACAAAATCTTCTACAATCTTCTTCATATATGGCCACCAAAACTGACATCTAAGGTCCTGGTATATCTTTTACAAACCTATATGTATCATCAATGGGGATGTATGAAACCCCCTCATAATATCCTCCTAAAATGTCACTGGTAACATTGTACATACTCTGAGAAAGAAGTCATGCTCCCCACCTTTAGAAAAACCATCAGGAGCAAGTCTAGTTGATATATAAGTATGCAAGGTCTCATATTCATTATCTCCACACTAAACCTCCCTAATTTATTATATAAGAAGTGGGGTTACAACCATAAAATATAGATATTATGAACCATCCTTGTCCACTAAGGAAAACTGCAATGAGGTTAACTGCTCTGATGCCTTAGCCAACAATTGTGAGCAATATATCCTACTGAGAGTATCTATTACCATTTACCCATTCCCAGGAGTATAGGTTATCTCACTTTCATAATACTAGAGTAACTCTATCAATCACCTCTATCTCAAGTTAAGATACTTTTGGGTGAATATATAATCAAGACTCTTTTGGTTACATTAGATGATAAATTTCTCAACCATAAGAAAGTGTCACCACATATTCAAGGAAAATACCACTACTTCCAAATCTAGATCATGTGTCACATAGTTCTAATTGTAAGGTATCAACTACCTGGACCCATAATAAATCACTACCTACCTCTACAGTTTAACACAACCAAGTCCAATCCCTGAGGTATCACAGAACACTACATACTTGACACCCTCCTATGGAAACCTCAAGATGGGGAACTCACCAATATTTGAATGAACTCATAAAATGCCTACTAGAATGTCTCCTTCTAGATGAAAGTCTTCCCCTTCAAGTTAAAATTATTCAAAGGTTCTAATATCCTAGAAAAATTGAGTGTGAATCTCCTATAGTAGATTTCCAAATCATGAAATCTTTGCACCTCCATGACACTCTTGGGTGGCTCTCAATCTAACACTACCCTAAACTTATCCAGGTCCACTACTACACCAAAAATTGAGATAATATGTCCTAAAAAGAGGACTTCTTGAATCCATAACTAAAATTTCTAGATATTTCTATAAATCTAGAGCTCTCGGATTTTGACCAGTATTATCCTCAAGTGTCTCGTGTTCTCCTCCTTGGATAACGATTACAATAAGATGTCATCAATGAAGACCACCAGAAAATGGTCCAACAAAGGATGAAAGATCCAGTTCATGAGTCCCATGAACATTTCTGATTATTTAGTCATTCCAAAAGGAATCAACAAGTACTCATAGTGACCATAATGATATCTAAATTCTATCTTTGGTGTATCCTGAACCCATACTCACAAATGATGATAGCCTGATCTAAGTTAAAACTTTGATAACCATCAAGACACTCTCAAATGATTGAAGAGTTATTTTATCCTTAGTAGTGGATACTTATTCTTCACAGTTATCTAGTTCAGGCATTGATAATTCACGTACAACATAAATATTCCATCTACCTACTTAGTGAACAACATCGGCGCTACCCATGGGGAAACACTGGGTCTCAAAAATCCCTTACTCTACATGTCCCTCAACTATACCCTTAGCTCTCAAAGAACTTTGAGAGACATCTGATATACTAGTATAGATATCGGGGTATTCCTAGGGAGAAAGTCAATAAAGAATTATATCTCTCATCAAAGAGGTAATCTTGGAATGTCCTCAGGAAATACATACTCGTACTCCACCACCACCATAGGAAATTGGTATCCCATAGAATACATATCTCCAAGGGTCATTCTAGCCAACTGGTGAGTAACCAGATTCACTCTTATATGTATGAGTCCATCTTGCTCTACCTGGGTATCCTTCTCACCTATGAAAAAAAAACTCATCCCATCTACATGGATGCACCACATCCTCCTCTTAAAACAGTCAATATGTGCATGAACTATGAATAAACAATCCATTCCTAATATAAAATTATAAGTTATCATTGATTCTATAAAAATATCCCATGAGAAACTCTCTCCTCCAAGCATCATATCACACTATCGGTAGAATTTTGCGATCACAGAGTCACATATAGTATGAGTCTCCAAGCATAAAGTTTGATCCAAGGGATCAACTAGAATATATAGGTCTCGAAGTAGGGATTTAGAAATAAAGGAGTGGCTCAATACTATGTCTATAAAAACAAAAGATAATGTAGAAAAGAACTAGATCATACCTTCAATCATCACTGGGGCCTCTAGGTCATAGGCCTCCACTGCCTATAGTTACCCTCGCCCCTGTCCACCAGCTCCCTGAGCCCAACGGGGACCACTTGGGGGTGTTGGTGGTAAAAATTCAAACTATCTTCCACCAAAAACTAATATCCCTTATCCTATACTGCATTATTATCCCTACAAAATTCCTTGTTCCTTCCGCTACAACTTCCTAGGTGGACCATCCACTATCTCTAAATTGACTATATGGAGGGCTGGACAATCTCACATAAGATGTCCCCAACCATCACAAGAGTGGAATTGACTCTCCTTAGGATGACTAGGACAAACTTATTATCCCTAAACCAGATACCCACTATCCTAATATCACATCCTAAAACATATTTCACATCTGGATCCCTGAATATATTTATGGCTACCTACTACCAAATTATAATCTTTTTCATGCCCACCACTGGAACCCACTATCAGTGTCTACTCATCCAAAAATATCTCTAAAACTAGATTACACCATATAACCCCATCATAGGTATATATTCATAGAGTTATCACACTAGGATAGATGTCTCTACATAATCCTTTCTCAAATGTTTGTGCCCAGAAGAACAGATCTTGATCCATATCCATAAAGTATCACATGAGGTTAGTAAACCTTGATAAATACTCAACCACATTCATTCTTCCCTACTGAAGTTTTTGAAGATCTTGGATGAACACTTCTCGTAATATAGATGGGGAAAATACTCTCTAAAAAGGTAATCAAAATTTTTCCATGAAAGAGTCACTTAATCATATGATAAAGTTACTAGGCTTCACCATCACCCTATAGATCCATGAATATGACTCGCCGCTAGGATCACCATCTAGTTTACAGGTGTCCTAAAAAGTGTTTTGTCCCCAAAAACCATGTGGAGTATGAATGGAATTTTTTTATGGTGGTGTCATGACCCTTCATGTTAGACACAAATTTCCACATCTTTTCCAGGTGGTTTCCAATGGATTTTATTTGTGGAACCAAAAATTCCCAAAATCTCCCTTATTCAATATTTTTCACCAAATTGCTTTTCAAAGGTAGGTGGTCGTTGGGAAATGGATTTGACAATACTATGGGACTCAAATTGGTTGAGAGTATGGGATTCCCAGATCATCGAACCTTTTTAGGAGAAATATTTCCTACTACAGGACTCTCTTATAGATTTAAGATATATTTATAAATCCTTTATTAAATTCCAAACATAAAATGGGTTACCTTTAAGTTAACAATCAATTATTAGAACATATTGGATTTAGAATCATTTTTATGTATCTATGGTTATTGATTGAGACATCTATATGTATTTGAGGTTCTCCATTAATGGTACCCTTTTGTAGGTATAAATTAGATATTATTATGTTGTTTATTATCATGATTCTAGTTGTAAGCCAAATAGTGGGGTGCTTAGGAATTTATTTTTATCCAAGAATACAAGAGTTATTTTGGTTTCATGATCAGGCCTATGAGATGGGATTCATATGTATCCTTATGAAGGGAATTCGAACCCATGTATTTCAATTCTACTTAATAGGACACATCATACCTTTTAAGGATGTGTGATGAGGAAAAAACTATTCAGTGTAATATCATGCGATGAGGATATATAGGTGAAAGATGCCTATTCAAGGGATGGTATGGGACTTATGCTAAATCATCCCAAGTAACTTTGAAGGGATTCATACTACAAGGTTAGATATTACCATACTAGGAATGTGGCCCAGAAAAGATTTGGGTTGATTGGGGTGTTGGGTTTGAACCTCAAGGAGGCTTCAAACTTATCCCATTTTAATAAGAATCAAAGACCACATAGTTCAAATTATTGGTGTTTACACCTATGGAGCAGGAACAAGTCAAGGAGAGAGAGAATAGGATATGGAAAGTGTATATCTTTTGAGATAGGTAAGTTGTTCCCCTCAATGATGCTACCTTTAGGGCATATGTGTTGAGTGCCTGTAAACCTTTAGGTGGGGCATAGAGTAAAAACTACCCTAGAGGAGTGTAAATCAAGAGTCCAAATGGGTTTCAGCATTGAGAATATGGACCTTTGAGTTGGTGACATGGTTTTGGGGATTACACCAAATAGGAGGCCATGGAGAAGGTGAGAGGAAGACCCAAAAAAGGATTCCCCACTTGAGATAGGTATTTGATTATGTATATTTCGGGATCATAGCTAACCTCTAAGACCACTTGAGCTGTGATCAATGTGAGAAACAAGAGGAATAGTAATATATATAAGGCCACACATTCTCCATCATCCATTGGTGGATGATTCTAGGTCTACAAAAGTTAGTGGAATACCCCACAAGAAATACGTGGGGCTTACTCTAGGAGGTATTACCTATGGTGACATTTACTCTTCATCTACTGATAGATGAGGGTAGAGTCTTTCTAGGGGAGCAAGGTAGAGAGAAATTTCTTTGATGTGCCTTTCACCTATCTTATTTTCAACCCTGAGGTCCTTTCATTACCCCTAAGGTTGAGATCATCATTACCATAAGAATTTATAATCAATAACACTTTGAGTATCCCACCTATTAGGTAGGATAAATGTAGGACCTTTATTAATACATGAAATGTATAATTGAGAGGGCACACTAATATGCCTTGTGATCTGATCATACATATCTGGAGGATTTGGGGGAGGACTTGTATTGCCCCCCATAAAAAGATGTATCTAAGTAAATAGGTCCCATACCATCGGTGGTATAAAATAGGGATCAAAGGATGGCTCATGCAGGTGATGGATGGTCAAGTAGAAGGTGGGTTATGCAGGTGAGGGTTGGGTGAGCAGAAGGTGGCTCACATAGGTTAGGGATGGGAGAGATGAAGGTGAATCATATAGGTGAGTCTTTGGAGATATTAAGTTGTATCGTACAGGTTAAACCTATAAGAGATGAAGGTGGATTTTGTAAATGGAAAACCTAGGAAAAAACACTTGGGAGTGTCCTTTCTCTAGGATCTAAGGGTCTCCTTGAGTATCTTTGGATGACTGGCACTCAAGTCCCAGGATCAAGAAGGGGAATTTTCCCTAGTTCTCATAGAATAGGGGGAGGTGGATCCTTGAATAGTTATTTTTTGTTTAAAATACTTTAATAACTCTAATACCACTACTCTCTATAATTTACTCTTCTTTCAAGGCTTGGAGATCTACCTAAAAAGTTCTGAGTACTTGGGCGAGGGAATAGGGAAAACAGAGCTTTGAGGATTCCTCTGGTATTCCAATCATTTCAAATGAAGATACCAAGGGTCCTATTTATAAGAAAACATGGGAACATGGGTGAATTATTCCACTTTTTCATGTCCATGTCATTAGTGTCTCATTAAACCCTCATGCAGGTCATTTTTTCTCATGTTGGGTCGCATAGGTTGGGTTGATATGAGCCTCTTGGCCCATAGGTGGATTGTGAATAGGTTGGATTTGGTGAGTTATTTGAATCCCCTTTATCCTCTACATATTTAGGTTTTTTTATTCTAAATATTCCATCCCTATGTGAAAAAAGGAAGTTCCAACAAAATCCCCCCTCGGGATTGGATCCAAATAGAAGAAGAGGGTGTGATCCTGAGGTAGAGTAATATGGATGTTGGTGAATCCTTTATTCTCTGGCCTCCACATGTTCTTGAGTACCCTGTAGTTGAATTAGAATATTACTAATTCTAGAATGAAATTGGGGGATGTAATATTGAGTACATATGTCCACCGTGCAGATCATTCATGAAGGTAGGTTGTATAGGTAGTTCTCATAGGTAGGATGCATAGTTAATCCATGTAGGTTAGTCGTGCAGGTGACTGAGAATCTATAAATAGGGACACCTATCCATATAATTCCTCCTCACCACTCATTTTTCTCTCATCATGCAAGTAATTTTCTTAGATTTACTCATGTTTCTTATTCACGTTTCTCTTCTCAACTACCTTTGGTATGTATGCTAAATGATTGATAAAGTGACCTACAGGAGGCCACTTGAGTGAGTGACTTGTGTGAGGCCACTTGAGTATGTGGACCTGTGTGAGGCCTCTTGAGTGAGTGACCTATGTGAGGCCACTTGAGTGAGTAACTTGCATGAGGAGTCTCCTTTATTGAATTTTATCTCTATTAAGAAAACTAAAAACTAAGGAAAAAATCCTCATGCTTTATTTGTAGATTTACAATGTAAACTCAAAGGGTTTGTGATAATCAAGACACCAATCATGTTATCGATATTCTAAATACCATCGAGCTAGATTATTACGACATGTGAGACTCCACTCTTCCAGACTTAGGTAAATACTTGAAGAAGTGCCAACACAAGTACCCATGAAGTGATCAACTATCATTGTATGACCATAGTCTTCTGAGAGATGCATTCATCCCAAAGTTGTAGAGTTATTTTCCAAATTCCTAGTTCATGGAGTACACTAACTGCCCCACTTCCAATATCTCATACAAGTTCATATTTATTAATGAAGAAACAATACCCTATGCGTTCATTGTGAATCATAGCTAGTGTACACCATATATGAAGCCTAAAACCTCATAATCAAAGCCAAAATTCTACCAGTTGATCTTACATGCTTCTAAAATAGATTAATAAAAAGGCTAGAATGAGGATTGGAACTTCTGTTCTAGAGGGGGATTCAATACCAAGTACATGTGGGAGTACTGGGTGTGGAAAAACTCTATATAATTTATGAATGATCTATAAGAAGTTAGAATTTATCAAGATGTCTCAGTGGCCTAGACGTACATATACAATAATTCAATCATCATTCCTGAGCTACTGATCTAGTGGATCCCTCTGATGAACACTTTCCATATAACACACGGTGAAGTTATCATTATCTTATGGGATGTTTATAATATATAAGGAGAACTCATTCTAGGAGAAATGTATAATGAATTAATCCTTACAAAAGAAACATGGGATGACATTGAGAAGACATAAACATAGGTCAGTAAACTATTAAATTTAGTTTAGATGGTGATAAACAATGACCTTAACCTAAGGAGAAACATTCATTATTAGAGTTGGATGAATTATTTCCTCGAGAAGTAAGGAGAGGGTCCTATCTACTGACACCCAATGGGATTCCCTTCGATGGAGAATCAGAGAATCCCTAACAAATTCTTAGATAAATTAGAGGAATACTGGTATGATCGATGGGGATATATAGTTAGGTCTATTGTTCCCATGAGTACCCACCCGAAAGGATTCTTGGTAATGTGGTTGAGCACCTATTTTCTACCAAACCTCAAATCTAATAATGGGTTTTGGCCATAAAAATCTTTCATAGAGACTAAAATAGAAGAGGGGAAGCACATAGGGTTGGATTCCCCTTTCCTGGAAAAGATTTATTAGTGATTATTGAACGCATACATAGGGAAGTCCCCCTACATAATTACAGGGCTATTTCAAGTGTTTTGGGGGTGGATTGTAACACACTTTAGTTTATATTCCATGTTGAGTGTATTTGAAGTTCCAAAATGTTCGTTTCATCCATTTATTTCAGATGTTTTAGGTTTTCAACCTTTATCTCTAAAATATGGTGAAGCTCTGAAGAATCTAAACATATTGGTAGAGTTTAACTTCTTCCCATATAGTGATCCACCATTTGTAATTTTCATTGAAAACTTACAAGGTGATGATGATATGAGGTCATACATGATTGTGTTCAGATACAGTGTGCTAGCAACCTGTATTGATAGAAAGGTCATACGTGAAGCCTAAGCTCCATATCGATTTTCCTACCGTCTCAAGTGTCTACAATAGCCAAATATCTCCCCCTATATGTTTGGTTTGAAAAACATCTGATGGAGGCCCAAAAATTTTGGATCCTCACAGACCTTAAGGTATCACAAGCGTCAATAAAGATACCTCCATCAAATGTATCCATCGGGTTAAACTTCAAGTATGTCAGTACGTATATTTCTTCCTACCCTCATGGGGTTTTAACAATAAGAATCCCCTAATTTTAGGCCACGACAAATGCTGGATGTGGAAAGCATGATAGGAAGGCTCAGCCTAGGGGTGATGATTTTGAAGATCCAATGTCTTAAAAACGATCTCAAACACATTCCACAGAGAAAGATAGAGTTAAAAAGACCATATATTCTAAGCTGAGGTGGTCTAGTCATAATCACTAGGAGGAGACATAATCTTTGGTTTCCCATCCACCTACTAGAGTAGAGAGGCCCAAAAGGACCTTAAAATCAAAATATGTTGTGTCTTCCTCATAGCTAACCACATCAATATTGGATTATGTGTGGACTATGGTGGTCCAACCATGGATAGGAATAACTCATCACATTATAGATTTATGGGTATTTATCCAGGATGTTATACATATCTCGTAGCTTGGGGATATTCGAGCACCCTCTGATCTTCACCCTGAATCCATTTTTGTTGAGGTGGGGAAAAATATTCAAGAGATGTAGATGTTGTTATATGAAACTAATGATCAGATCCAAGACACAAATTGGGTAACTAATATGCTAGATAAAGGTTCTACTAAGGGAATAACTGACCAATTAAATGATGAATGGGACGAATTCATTGATGTTGGTGATGTAAGATTCTTTCATTTTCATTTGAATACACAATAATTTTTTATAATTGGAGGAAATAATAATAAGGAACCACTTTGACTTATAGAAAGTGGTGTCACTAGAACCAGCCTCCCCAAGATACACCTCAACAGGCACCCTGATCAGGGTTGTGGGATTTACCTAAGAGCCAGGGGAGTTATCTCTACATCAGATCCTAATAGAAAATATGATGGCAGGGATACCCTTTACACATAGGGTTCTCATATTTGAGAAGACCTACAAGTTACCTTATTCATATCAAGTGAATAAATTGAAAAGGGAAAGAAATTGGTAAGGTATATTCACTATAGTAATTCTCCATAATATCATTAAGCCCCTAAAATCACCTGACATACCAATCTGATCACACTTTCTCTTTTCATGATCTACTTCACATTCCAACATCAATGGGTCCAACATCAATCCTTCAAGAATTGAGAGGGACATTCCAAATGATACATAGACTTGTGATGGAGAGTATGTTCCTTTGACAGGAGAAGTGAAAAGAGATGAAACTATATTTGTTCCTATTATTTTATAGAGGGAGGAGGATCCTGGTAATTTCATATGTGCATCAAAAGGTGTCTTTTTCCTATCACTAACTTTTATTCCTTATGATATTTTGGATCTATTTCATACATTGGAGGACCCTACAACCGCCACCTCCGATCTTTTTACCATCCCAGAAGGTGCTAACAGGGGCCCTAGACCATCCGACATAGGTGCTCAATCTAATCCTGGTTTAGTAAGGCCCAAAAGTGTTATAACTATAAAGAAGGTGGAAAATGGAGTCAATGGTAGATCCAATTGGGTTTCTAAACCAAATTTTATAAATATCACTACTAGTGAGGATTCTATGAGACTTGAAGAATCATATAATCAACTAATGATAATGAATGCACTTTTACAAGATTTTTATTTTCATGCCTCCTTAAAGGTGATTGATGGATATAATATGGAATTGGACTGATGTGAGATTATCACTTTTATGTTTTCAGACATGGATGAAATCCTTACATTTGATGTCTCACATCAAAGATTGAATTTTTCATATTTGTTCATAAAAAACATTATTGGGGTGATCTATGAATAAGTCATCAAAGTTCATCCTACTCCTGTTACTGAGGTAACAATAGTTGAGGTCCCTGAAGTGGGAGATTCTCAAGAGCCCTCTATCCTAGTTTTTGAGAAAACTTAGGAGGATGTTCCTCATTAAAATATTCTTACTCAAAACATTGATAATGGGGGTGTTAAGGATGCATAAATCCCAACATATGGTCTATAAATGGGTGAGAACTATTAACTGCTTTGATTTTCTCCATTCCCTTTATATTTATTATCCCCAAATGTTAATGATGGGTCCCATATATTATCCAGTGACATCAAATTCAGTAGCCAAGCCTGAGTGAGGAGCCTCTATTTCTGTTCATCCAATAACATAAGGTGAAGTAGATATTTCTTTGGAGAGAGTGAAAATAGGGTGACTTCTTAAGTTTATTAATCCTAGAGTATATATCCCCCTTCAAAAGATTCTCTGATTTAGACTTGGAGGCAAATGATTCCTTTCATGCCTCACATTGTTTCATTTGATAGGAAAATTGGAATTTAATCTCGAAGATGCCTCTCAATGATCTACCATAATGACTTTGCTGACATCCAACCATGTTTTCCATTTTAGGGTATGACAGATTTGATTACCTCATGATCCACCATTATATAAAGTCGATCATATGGTGATAGGAAGAGGAGAAAATACCACAGTAGGATAAGGCACTGCTAGTGGTCTATTTTGAAGATCTTAGAGTCGTTGTATCATAGGTGAAGCTTATCCATTCCAAGGAAGTGAAGGAGAATCAGCATCACATTGATGATACAACTCTTTAGATATTACACCTTAAAGAATAATTAGATGTTGTGAAAAAAAAATGGTCCAACTCCACTAATACTTGAAGAGGGACTTTTCATAAGGAAAATATTTTGTTTCGATGAAGAGGGATAAACTACATCACACTAAGGAGGTTGTGACCCCATAACTGGTTGGTTTTTAGAAAATTATAGATAAGGAACTAACCATACTCCAAAAAATCAAAGCCTATGTCTAGGAAAACTCGTAACACTTGGTAGGGAGAATCCAACATGTGGAATATCCTCTTAATTTTAATACACAAGTGGAAAAGTTTTTTGTTCCTTGATCATCTATTTCTTTGTTCTTATCCCCATTATAACCATAACATAACACTAAAACTGAATCATTTGTCTGAACACAATTGTTTCAATGTGTAATAATTACAATTATTGGAATGGGGGTGCTCTAATTTTTTACCAAGGACTTTTTACCTAGTTAACATAGTTCTACTGTTGCTAGAATCACATAACAGATCCTACAAACTTTTGTGTCTTCTGTATCACCGCCCTAATTTTTGACTAATTCAGATATGAAGAAGAATTAGTGGGTGAGGCTTGTATTTTATTTTGTCCGCCCTTTGTGTGTTTTCAACTTAACAAGTTTTATACCTCTTTTTTCATTTCTTAAATTGTTTTCCAAAACCATATAGAGTGAACATCTAGTGAGATTAAACTTGACTTATTCCCAGGGTTCCATATTCTGGGTTTTCAACCTGGAAAGTACCATGTATCTTTTCATGGGTTGTTTAGATTCTTATAAGATGGACTAATTAAATTAGTGTTTTATGTCAAACATCATTGACTATGAGTTATGGGATGATGAACCAAGTAGACCTTGTTGGCCGATAATGTTTTGACATTATTTAGGTACAGAAATAGTGGTTTTAAGTCATGATTTTTTGATTTTTTGATCAAAACCCTAATATAGGAAAAGTATGTAGGTAATTCCCATGGAGAATGTTTGAAAAGTAGTTTCCATCATGATTTTTTCTAGTCTTACAGAGATATAAGAGGGTTCTCCCAAGGATAAAGGTCCCAATGGTTGACATGAATTTTGGGGGTGACTTATGAAAATCTAAACTGGGTATTATCAATGCATAGTCAAAATAAAGGTGTCCCCTAGAATCATACATTCTATTACTGATGGTTAAAGAGATTATGAGGATACAAATTTTCAAGACCATGTAGGGTGTTTTGTGAAGGGAGTGTCTATGAGAATGAAGGGAGCATCAAAGTCGGCACTGTCCATGAATAAGAAATCATTCCTACACAAATTTGGTTGGTATGTAAAGGAGGGGGTAATCAATTTTGATCGAAATCATGAAAATGAGGGGACCTAGGAAAAATCAAAAACTTTTTTCCTAGATTAGGGTTGTTTCCATGAATGGATGAAAAAAAATTTTGGATGCTGTTGTAGTTGGGACTATAATGGAGTATCTATGAATCACTAAATTTCTTAATAGAATGAGCATCAAGTCATATGAAATTATTCAGGGTGACACAGTGGATGACCAACACCAGGAGGAAATGATCCTCCCCAAAGAGGGTGGAAGCATCATGCAATTTAATTTCATGCAACCTAGATGTGGACAAAGCAGTTTAATGTATTGTGTCAAGAATGTTGAGGGCTATAATTTAAGGTCATTTAGCTTTGACTGAAATATTAGATATTTTATATTTCATTGTAATGTAACCAAGAATGATCCATCATCCTTCAGGTGTTAATAGGGAGGGTTGTAAGTTGTAATATAGAGTATTCTATATCTAAAAAGTGATATGGGATAGGTATGTAAGGAATGATCACAGACCATGTTCTAAAAGAGGTTTCTAGCATAAATTTATTAGGGCTATGGGGATAAAAGTAGTTTCTCTTGAGAAAGAATGTACCTATAGTTGACAGGCCTTTTGAGGGTGACTTATGAAAAACTGGATCGGGGTGTATCAATGAATAATCAAGCAGAGGTTTCCTCGAGAATTATATAGTTTATCACTAATTTCCAAAGAAATCTTATGGAGATCTGGACTTCCCCAATCATAGAGTTTGGTTTGTGTAATGAAGGTTCCTGAGAATGGAAGGATCATTTCATCTCCAAATCCCCTAATAATGAGTAAAAATGATTTCTATATAGGTTTGAACCATACGCTGGGAGGGGGGTTTATATTACTGTTAGACTAGGATGTAGGATCCGAGTGTCACTACATATCTCGTCAAGTTGAGAATCAAGACACACGTAATTCTAGGTTATATTCACCACTTTGATTGAATTATTATGTGTGGAGAGGGAATTTTTATTTGAATATAGGATCATGAGTTTGTTGAGAACACATACTAGACCATCCCATGTAGATCTAGCTCTGACTCATACATAGAAGATAAGGGATTTTTTTTGTATTACGGTATTGACCAGGATGTAGGATCCGAGCATCATAATGTATCTCGTCAAAGAGATAATCAAGGTACACATAGTTCTTGGATGGAGGGGTGGTGGGAGACCAACACTTGGTATAGTGGTCCTCTTGGGCAAGGGCCATAGTAATGCATAATTTTACATCATGAAAGATACGTCAACCAGGCATTTTAACATCATTTGGTGAAGACATTTGGTGTACCTTTTAAGTTCTTTCATCTTGGACCATGTTAACCCTAACATGAACTCATATGCCTTGATCATGCAAGGGATCCATTACCAAAACTCATTATCCCTCATGATCTATTCTCAGCATGAGAAATAAGGAGTGGAAAAGGTTTCTTTCACCACACATAGGTGATTAGAAGGAATGATAGGGAAATTTTGTTCATGTTGTGGCCGAACTAGAATGTAGGATCCAAGCATCACTACATATTTCATAGGGATGAGAATCAATACATATGTAGTTATTAGGGAATCCTAACATCGTATAAGAGGGAATTTAACCATGTGGTTTAGCATCATGTGGTAAAGAATAATGGTGTCTTATAATTTTAGGTTATATGATTCGGACCATAAGTATTGATATATTGAGAGACATAGGAATACCCGAAAAAGGATGTTCTGAAACATCGTGTACATGAAGAAGGAAATTGTAATCCATGATCTCAGGGGTTCTTGGATCATGAGAAGTGATATGGGACAAGTATGTGGTCATGTTGTGGTTGAGAACATGTCAAATTAATTATTCTAAAACCTAAAAACAACTAATTAAGTAGAAAGTATGAGTATCATATCCATAGATAAGGCCTAAAGAAATGTGTTATCAAATAAACAAAAAGAAAAAAATAGTGGAGGTGATGATTGTGTTGTTGAATAAAAAAAGATGAGAGAAAGTGTGGATGTAGAGGACTAAAGGGGAATCAGAATACTCTGAAATGATTTTAAAAGGATTTCTCTATTTGATTTCAATAAACAAAATTATTATAGTGACTTAAATAAATGTGTGTAGAATCAAAAAAATAGTTTTTCAAGTGTCCTACATTGAGTAGTGAGCTCTCCTAAAAAATGATCAGAATAAATGAGGTGTTCAATGATGGAAAATATAGACATCATCCTTTTCAAATTTTCGATACTTAAAATGATGCTCAAAGGTAATGGATTCACTAAATTATCCTATTAGTAATTTTATTAGTGTAAATGATATTCTCATCAATAAAAAAAGAATCTCACTACAAAAAACATACATAGAAACAACTATGAACTGAATCATCAAATGGAAAATTATCAATTTATAGCAATTTGAAACCCCTAAAAAAATTTAGCCGCTCATGAATGAATCATCAACTTAAAATATATTTAATAAATACATCATAAAAACTTGATAACATAGGAAGTAAGAAATAAAGGAATAAATATCCTCTGTCAGGGTCAACATCCCCTCTATCGTGATCTTTACTGATTCATTATCATTGATCTTTTACTCTAGATCTGCCCCCCCCCCCCCCAAATTGAGAAAATTATCATCTCAGACCCAATCATTGGACCCGAGGGTCAAGTACACCGCGAGATGAATTCCACCTGACAAAAACATGATGTGGCGGCAGATCTGGTTTTTTATTTAAAACGTTTTTTAAAATTCAAAATGTTTCATTTGCAACGGTTGGACAATAATACCCCCGCTGTGTAAACTGTTTTAATAAATAACTGTAAAATGTAAAAATAAAATCTGTTATTATAAAACATTAATAATATTAGAAAATAAAAATTGTTTAATAATAATAATAAATATATAAAAAATATATAAAAAACGTTTATTTTAGATTTTTCATAATCAATTTTAGAGTGCAAATTTATAGTATAAAATTTCAGTGCAAATTTAAAATTCATGTGTTTTATATAGAAATATTTCCATTGTTTAAAAATAAAACAAATAAGGTTTCGAGATATTAAAATTTATGGCTATTTTTTTATTATTTTACGAGAAAACTAATAAGGTCATTTTTTTAAAAGACTACGTCTTGACAATTTTTGTTTATTATAATTATATAAAATATAATAATGGTCATTAAATTACTTTTTAGTGTAACTTTACATTTTTATTTATATATTAATATATTTTCAATTTAATTTTATATGAAAATTTAAACTATAAATTTCCTATTGATCTCTATATTGGAAATTTCTAACAAAAATTTGTATTGAAAATTTTCACCATAAATTACATTATTCATATATTAATATAGCTACACTAAAAATGTAAACATGTGTGTATTTTAGAATTCATTTAATTAAATTTCTAGTATAATTACTGTAAATATCAAGTGGAAATTTTAACTGGAATCTTAAATGGAAAAATAAACTACAATTTTCCATTGTAAATTCGCACTAAAAGTTTCTAATGAAAATTTTAAATGTAAATTTCCGGTAAAAAGTTCTTATTTTTGTCTATATTAATTCATTTGCATTGTAATTTTAAGTAGAAATTTGAATTGTAAATTTACAGTGGAAATTTCCACTGTATTTTTGAATTGTTTATTTGTGTATTGATATATTCTCAATTATAATTTAAGTGAAAATTCAAATTACAAATTTAAGATGACAATTTTCTTTTCAAATTTTCACTGTAATTTTCCAGTGAAAATTTGAATTGTTTATTTACGTATTAATCTATTTTTACTTATAATTTTAGTGGAAATAAAAATTGAAAATTTGTATTGTACTGTAAATTTGAACTGAATATTTTCAGTATAGATTTATATCAGTGGAGATTTACAATGTAAATGTAAAAGACCAAATGTCAATGCAAAATTACTTGGATGTTTGTATATAGGTTTGGAAAATTTACACAATACAATTTTCACTTGAAATATATAATTTAATATTATCATGTATATTTGTATTTTTATGTGTTTCTTTGTGTATTTTTAGTTTACATTGAAAATTTCATCATACATTTAATTTTTATTGGAATTTTTCAGTTAAAATTTTCATTGAATTTTAAATGAAAATATCTAGTGAAAAAATGTACATTATAAATTTCCATTGTAAATTTGAATCGAACCTTTCACTAAATTTTTCCAATGGAAATTTACACTAAAGGTTTCTAGTGTAAATTCTCAATGTAAAATTTTGGTGAAAATTTACATTTTTTTGTGTGTTAACATATCTTCTTTGTAATTTACAGTGTGAATTTGAACTAGAATTTCTCATTCGATGTTTGCACTGGAAATTTGCAGAATGAGTATCTTGGGAATAAAATCTTCTACCTATACATGATTTATGAATTGTTTATAAAATATTAGGAATTAATAAATTTTACACCATAAATTTTTGTTAGACTCCTCATGTATTAATCATGTTTTAATGATCACAAATCTCAATAATAATTACAAATCTTATTAATGATCACAAATCTCACAAATCTTGTCAATCAGGTGTATTTATGTTTCAAATTATCTTATACTTGATAATGGATAAGCTCAATTAATTTTATGCATATTACTGTTTAAGTATGAATACAGTTATTTTCCTAAGTACAAGACACCGTGAAACTTGACACAGTAATTCAGACATTGTGAGCAAGACACAAACACTGTGAACAAGAACACCGTGATGAAGTAGACACCGTGAAGCCTAAGTCTCAGACACCGTGACCAATGAGACACCGTGGCCACGAGACACCATGACATAGTAAGCCTAACACCGTGAAGTAAGACACTAAGAACAGACACCGTAATCCAGACACTCTGTTTGCCTAAGTACCAGACATAGTTTGCAAGACACAATCATCAAGGCACCGTGAATCTAGAAACTATGAACAAGGCACTGGAAGTCAGAAACCATAAGCAAGACACCGTGACAAGGAGACACTGTGGAGGAGAACCTTGACAAGGAGACTCTGTGAAGGAGACACAGTGAAGGAGACACCGTGACAAGGATATACCGTGAAGAAGACACTGTTTTCATAACATACTGTGACACCGTTTCTTAACCTATTTTGTCATCTTTCAATTTAACTTTTTAACGGTCATATTTGACGTCTTTAATGCACTGACATAATTAATGTTTATTTGCAAACATAGTACGAGGTACGAGGTATGACACATATGGAACCTCTCGTCTAACCCTCATGCATTCGAAGATAAAGAATGTAGAGTGTCCAAGAGAAAAATATATACAACAATGCAAGAAACGTGAGTGCACCGTACTCAACAGAAAAGCAAGCCTGAGAATAACCGCTAATAACACATTGCAAGATCTTAAAAGAAAGCACTGTCTCATGCATGCAATCCGACTCTACTGAAGAACACACGAAGTACACTGGAATTCAGAGAACATCTTTACTCGTGAAGAACAAAAGCTGAATTACGACACTCTGTTTTTCAACACAAAAACCAGAGAAGGACTCAGAAGCATTTCTGTTTTATCTAAGGAGTCCAGAGCTGCATTGCTAATCACTAGAGCATTCTGAACTCATATCTAATCTATCTCAATGATTTCTTTATTTTACTTTTGAGTAGTGTGTGTACTCTGTATATTTTACACACACACCGACTCCTGTGCTAAACTGGAGGATTTCAAAATCCTCACACCAAATTCTTTACCCTTGTTTACCCACGATAACTGTGGAAGAGGTCCTTGTGTGGCCTGGTCATTATTTTTTTTACCCACGAAAACTATGGAAGAGGACCCTGTGTGGCCTGGACAGTCCATGTACTGTTTTTAACCCTGATCCAGGGTGTGGATCAGAGTTTATTTATATAAACTGATTGGTGGCAGGTGATCACCAAGTGAAGTGGATTAGGTCTTAGCTTAAGACCGAACCACTTGTTTTATATCCACTGTGCTATTTAAATTTAGTCTACTCTGTTTTACTGCTTTACTGCATAATCCATAAAAACACTAAATTCACTTTGATATTTAGTCTTGGAAAGAATTTATATCTGATTTGTCTTAGTAGGATAACTTAAAAAGTAATTTTAGTAATACCAATTAAGGTTACTAAGAATTAATCAATCTTATTAGAAGTCCTTTAAACAGTCAAACTCTTATAAAAGTATAACCTTGATTAACTGGGTTGTATCTATTTTTGGGGAAATCATTATTTGTAAAACTAATATCTTTTAAATAGAAATTTTTATATAGTAACTCAATTCACCCCTCCCCTCTTGACTTAACTACTCCGACCAACATTTGGTATCAGTGGTTGCTTTATTAGGACTTTGGGTAATCTTATTCAATTGTGATTGTAGTTGTACTTTAAAGATCTGTAAATTTATGTTAATTATAAATTTCTAGCTCTTTTAAAGTAATTTGTTAGTATGGACAATAGATTGGAAGGTGTTTTAAAAAACAGACCACCATTCTTTAATTAAACAAATTATTCTCAATGGAAAATTAAAATGAAAATGCATCTAGAGAGTATGAGTTTTGAAATCTAGTTATCCATTATAGATGAATACAAACTTCCTGTGACTGATAGAATTACATGGGATGAACCTACCAAACTTTCTTACAATAATAATTGAAAAGCTATGAATGCCTTGTACTGTTCCTTAAGAGATGAAGAATTTAATAGGATTTCTGCTTGTAAAACTACACATGAAATTTGGGATACCTTTTTTGTCTCACATGAAGGCACATATAGTGTAAAGGAAATGAGACATAATACTTATACTATAAAATATAATAATTTTAAGATGAAACCTGATAAGCCTATTTCTGATATGTATCTTAGGTTCAATGAGATTGTCCACACAATGATTTGTCTAGGAAGAGAAGTCACTGCCAAAGAACAGGTCATGAGAATTCTCATATGTCTACCTGACAGATGGAGGGGAAACTCTGTCTCAATTAGAGAGTCATGCGACATCAGCAGACTACCTGTGAAGGAACTCATTGGGAAACTGATGATGTATGAGGAAGAGCTGAAAGTCAACAAAGAAGAGGAGGATGAACCAAAGAGGAAATTTGTTTCATTCAAGACCTCCCTCTCGAAACACAAAGACAAAGGAAGACTATAAGCTTCTGTAGACAGTTCCACTATTGAATAGTCATCATCAGAAAGTGATGAGGATATGGCTCAACTGGCCAGAAGATTAAAACACTTTTACAAAAAGAAGAAATTTTTCAGAAATCCTAACTTCAAGGGCAAGTATGATCCAAAAGGAAACTGGAAAAAGGACTGGAAAAGAAGTGACAAAACTGATGAGATTGTATGCTATGAGTGTAAGTGTAGAGGAAATATAAAGGCTGACTATCCAAAGCTAAAATATAATAAGAAATATGATGGAAAGGACAAGAAGTAACAAAAGGCAATGAAGGCAACCTGGAGTGCCTCTGAGGATAGTTAAAATGACTCAGACACATCACATGATGAACAAGCTAACAAAGCCAATATGTGTTTTATGACAAACACATCTGAGGTAACACTGAACTCTTCTGTACAAAACTCATATTATTCTGAAGAGGAAAGTGACTTTGAAAATATGACTAATGAAGAAATGTTTGAATATTGCAACATGCTTGAAGAGACATGCAATGAATTAAAGGATAAATATAAATCATTGAAGAAACAGCATGCTCTCACTGTAACTGTTAAATCTAAACTTACTACTGAAAAAGAGAAAAATTCTCAACTGCTCAAAGAAAACAATGAACTAAAAATGTCTAATGAGAAATTAAAAAAGTGACTTGGAAAAATTTACTAATGTTAAAAATACCCTTACCCAAATACTAAGAAAAAAATTTCTCCTAAATATAATACTGGAATTGGTTATCAACCTGGTAAAAGAAACCTTGGTAGAACAAATTTTGTTTCAAATTCTAGGACATATAATTTTATTCCCAGTTCTGGACATAGCTCAACTAGCTCGAGTCATGATACATATTCTACTGTTTTAAGTTTTTGTGGACCAAATAGAGTTTATTTTTCAAATACTTTACATAATTCCTATAGAAAACCTATGAAACAAATATGGGTTCCTAAAGCACTTATTACTAATGTTACTGGACCCAAACAAGTATGGGTACCAAAATCTATCTTTTCTTGATCATGTTATAGGAAATCTGCTTAAAGAGCTCCTGCATAAATATATGGTACTTGGACAGTGGGTGTTCAAGTCACATGACAGGAGACTACTCATGCTTCAAGAACCTGGTAAAATTATATGGAGGACATGTCACATTTGGTGACAATTCAAAGGGTAAGATCATTGGCATAGGCCATATTGGTAACTCTGATTCGATTCTAATTTCTAAAGTACTGTTTGTTAATCGTCTAAAATATAATTTTCTTAGTATCTCACAATTGTGTGATGATGGATATCATGTTAAATTTGAAAATTATGCATGTAATGTCCTTGATTGTAAAGATAAATTAGTATTTTCTGCATAAAGGAATGAAAATGTTTATTCTGTTAATTTAGATTCTTTAGATTCTCAGCATGTTTCATGCTTAAGTATATTTCATAAGGAATCTTGGCTCTAGAATAGGAGACTAGGACACTATAATGTTCACTCCCTTATAAAGTTAACTAGAAAAGGCCTAGTTAAAGACTTACCCAAACTTGAGTTTCCAAATGAAAAAGGGTGTAATCCCTGTCAAAAGGGAAAACAACACAAAATCTCTTTCAAAACAAAGAAATAAGTTTCTACTTCTCAACCTCTCGAATTGGTTCACATGGATTTGTTTGGACCATCTAGAGTTTGTAGTTTAAATGGGAAGAAATATGTTTATGTTCTAATAGATGATTTTTCTAGATATACCTGGACCTTCTTCATGGCTCACAAAATTGAATCTTGCTCTTATTTTACTAAGTATGCCAAGTCTGTAGAAAATATTAGTGGCCTTAAAATTAAATCTTTAAGAAGTGATCATAGCTGTGAGTTTGAAAATCAAGATTTTGAATCCTTTTTCTCACAAAATGGTTATAATCACAATTTCTCTGCCCCTAGAACACCTCAGTAGAATGGTGTTGTAGAAATAAGAAATAGAACCTTTCAAGAAATTGCTAGAACAATGCTTAGTGAATATGACCTGCCTATTTACTTTTCAGCTGAAGTTGTTAATACAGCATGCTACATAATCAATAGAGTATGGATTAGATCAATTCTCAAGAAGACCCCATATGAACTCTGGAACAATAGAAAGTCTAAGGTTAATTACTTTAGAGTTTTTGGTTGCAAATTCTTTATTCTCAGCACTAAGGATAATCTTGACAAATTTACATCCAAAAGTGATGAAGGAATTTTCCTAGGTTTTTCAATTTTAAAAAAATCTTATAGATTATTCAATAAGAGAACTAAATGTGTGGAAGAATCTGTCCATATCAAATTTGATGAAACAGATCCACTTAAGCCTAGAACCATTCTAGAAAATCTGGAGGATGATGTATCAAATCTGAACATCAACTCAAAATCCTCAAATACCTCTGTGAAAGAATCTGTGAAAACTTCCAATTCTGGAAATTCTATACAATCAAGTCATAATGAACCTAAATCTGTTGATGAACCTAAATTCACTAGTCCCTCTTTTTCAAGAAAGGTTAGAACTCTTAAAAACTGTCCCTTAGATGTTGTTGTAGGAGACTTAGAGAAAGGAACACAAACTAGATCTTCTCTTAGAAATTAGGTTGAACATCAAGCCTTCTTGTCACAGCTTGAACCGAAAAACATTAATGATGTTATCAATGATGAATTTTGGGTAATTGCTATGGAAGAAGAACTCAATCAGTTTGAAATAAATAAAGTTTGGAAACTTGTTGAATGACCCAAGGACACTTTTGTCATAGGCACTAAATGGGTGTTTAGAAATAAGGTAGATGAAGCAGGAAATATAGTTAGGAATAAGGATAGATTAGTTGCACAGGGCTATAGTCAAGAAGAATGAATTGACTATGAGGAAACTTTTTCTCCAGTAGCTAGACTTGAAGCCATTAGAATTATACTTTCTTATGTTGCACATCTGAATTTCAAACTATATCAAATGGATGTTAAGAGTGCATTCTTAAATGGGTATATAGTTGAGGATGTTTTTCTTGAACAACCTCCTGGATTCACAAACCCTCATTTTCCAAATCATATTTTTAAACTATCAAAAGCTTTATATGGTTTAAAGTAAGCTCCAAGAGCTTGGTATGACAGATTAAGTACTTTTCTAATTTCCAAATGTTTTACAAAAGGAATAGTTGATCCTACTCTCTTTATAAAAATAATATCTAATGATGTTTTATTTGTTCAAATCTATGTAGATGATATTATTTTTGGATCTTCAAAAAATTCATTATGTATTGATTTTTCTAAAATGATGCAAAATGAATTTGAAATGAGGTTAATGGGTGAACTAAAATTCTTTCTTGGATTTCAAATCTTTCAAAATAATGATGGAATTGTTTTGACTCAAAGTAAGTACACTAGAGATCTTCTAAAACATTTTGGATTGGATAGCACAAAAAGTAGTGACAATCCTATGAATACCACCTGTAAGTTGGATCTTGATGAAGATGGAAAATCTGTTGATCAAACCACTTATAGAGGAATGATTGGAAGTCTAATATACTTAACTACTAGCCGTCCTGATATTATATTTAGTGTGTGTATGTGTGCTCGCTTTCAATCAAACCCTGAAGAATCTCATTTAAATGTTGTAAAGATAATTTTCAAATACCTCAAGCATACACCCAATCTAGGACTGTTCTATCCTAAAGGAAAATCATTTGAACTAGTTAGTTATTCTGATGCTGACTTCGGTGGCTGTAAGTTAGATATAAAGAGCACCTCTGGAACATGTCACCTTTTGGTAAAGTCACTAGTATCATGGTGTAGTAAGAAACAAAATTATGTTGCACTATCTACTACAAAAGCTTAATACATAGCTGCTGGAAATTGTTGTGCACAAATTTTGTGGATGAAACACACTTTACTAGATTATGGATATCAATTCAAACATGTACCAATAAATTGTGACAACACAAGGTTGTTTAAATTTGTCCAAAATCTGATTAGCCCAAGGAAAGGTGACTTTACTATCTTGAAGTACCAAGATGTGTTCCTGATTCACCTTATGAAGAATGGACACAAAATCAATCTTTGCAAATACATCATTCACCATATGTGTGAATTTATCAAGGTCACATCCAAATACACCTCTCTGTTTTACTCTAGGATGATTTCAGCAATGCTTGTTGAAAAAGGTGTAGTTGTACCCAATGAAGAAGTACTTATGGATTTTGAATATTGTTTATCTAAACCTACCATTAAGAGAATGAAAATAAACTAGAACCCCTGGAAGAAGGAATGGGTTGAAGATAATGATAGGCTTTATGAGAAGTATAATCCTATGGATTATCCAACAAGGACAAATGACATTTCTGATCCTGGTTTGGAACCAGATGAAGTTGTTGATAATTCAGAAGATGAATAAAAAGAGGAAGAGGTAGTTGAAGTACCACATAGAAAAGAGGCTGATATACCTCATAAGGAAGAAGTTGTTATTGAAAAAGAAAGTATTTTTGTTCCTCCTGTTGTTCCTAGAAAAGAACCTCCTTCCCCTAGAGCTGTTGTTAATCTGGAAATCCAATCTGAGGATGCAAGAGAATTAGTTGTCCCAGAATCTAAGCAGAAATCCATGGAAGAGGTTGTAGTAGGAGAACTCTATACTGTGCAAGAAGCAACTAAAAAAGAACTCCCTGTTATCCAAGAAGATAATCTGGAACACCTTCTTGTGGAACAATCTGTTCCTGAGATAATACCCTCTGCTGAAGAGAGGATGGAGATAGCCTTTAGTTTGGCTAGGAAAGAAATGGCTGAGGAAATTAGAGATGAACCAGTGGATTTAGAACAAGTGTCTGAGCCTCAAGGTCCTGAAAAGGAAGCACTTATTGAGGGGGAGGAACCTCAAAATCTTGAGGCTGGTAAAGCTGAGTTTGTTGAAGCATCTCAACCAACTGAGTCATATTCGGTGGACACTCAGTATAAATTCCCTAGATTTTATTATGTGAGTGAATATCAACAGGTTAATGCCACTGGGATTGATCTTTCTTCTTTGTTTCAACTGAAATATGTCCCATACTTTGCACCTAAACCTGAACCTCAACCTGAACTTCAACCTGATCCTGCACCTGTACCACTTCCTACACCTGCACCTTTATCTGAACAGACATCTTTTGTCATTAAAGATGATTTGAAAGTCTTTGGAGACACTATCTTATCTAGAGTTGAGAAACTTATGTCCTCTCAACCTCGTCTTGTGACCAAACTGAGTCAGGAAGATGCCTCACTGCTTTTAGAAAAGATTATCTGGCACATTCAACCCAAGATGATTCATGAAATTCAAGAAGTAAGGGTTGAAAACAAGTTGCTCAGTAATGAAGTTGCAACTCTGAAAAGCATGGTTGAAGACCTATAGAGAGAATTTCATTCCAGAACAGAGACTGCTCCTACTTCTCCTAGACATAATGTTTCTCATATTTCTAGAGATATTTTGTCCTAGATTCATCTATACCTCTTATCCTTTGATGAAAATATTGGAGAAAGGCACAAACACATGTTTCAACATATGAGAGAGCTTGTGGATAACCTTAATAAGCTCACAGATGAATATACTGGATATCTTCAAAAGGTCCCGAAACAGCTCAAGTCTCTGACCATAACTGTCAAAGCTTCTATTTCCTCTGGTCAAACCTCTACTCCTTCTTTGGATAGTTCTATGCTTAGATCTATAGTCAAGGAAGATATTCAGAATGCCTTAAATGGCTTTGATATAGATCCTTTATCTGAAGTTATTAAGAATAGTGATAGAGTGTTTGACCTGGTTCAAATTCACTCAAAGATTACCAATGATGCCCAACAGGAGATCTCTAAGAAAGTGGGCTTCTATTTCAACTGGATTTTCTCCAAGACTGATATGAACAACCACTTCAAATACCTTGTAGAGAATCTAATAATTCCTCCTGTAACCCAAGCCTTCAAAAACCTAGTCCAGAAGCTCACCGAGTTTACTAGATTATTGGACAAGTTCGTGGAAAATAAAGATGATTTTGAAAAGTCCATGCAGTATGGAGGAGAGATTATTGCAGACTTCATTAAACTTTTGAGACTGTATCTTCATGTTAAAAGTACAACAATTGTTGCTTCAGCGGCTTCTCCTCTCAGACTTGGATTACCTACTTTCCCTTCTACCTTAGCTTCAACATCCATGTCTATTGGCTAGGCTCTTAGTCAGATCAGGCCTGTCATCCTTGACCAGCAACTACCTTGAACTTCTATAGCTCCTAATTTGGCTCCCTCAATCTTCGAAGGTCTCCCTTTACCTTCTCTATCTACCACTTCTATGTCTTCTTCTACATCAGCAACTGCCCCTATGGCTTCCTCTTCGGCTGCTGATAAAGGCAAAGAGAAGGCCAATCCCTGAAGAAGACCAGTGACTGCTATTTTTTTATGGGGATTTCATTGATTTTTTGTATTTCTACTGTATGTAGTCTTTTGAACACTCTTAATTCCATATGCACTATTTTACATCTATTATTTCTACTTTTTTATAATCCCAAAAGGGGGAGAAAAGTGAGAAGTTATCTGTTATTATAGATATTATTTTCTCTGTAGCTACATTCAATTTACCCTTTAACTATACTTGGTTTGTGATCATCAAAAAGGGGGAGGTTGTTGGACTCCTCATGTATTAATCATGTTTTAATGATCACAAATATCAATAATAATTACAAATATTATTAATAATCACAAATCTCACAAATCTTATCAATCATGTGTATTTATGTTTCAAGTTATCTAATACTTGATAATGGCTAAGCTCAATTTATTTTATGCATATTACTGTTTAAGTTTGAATACAGTTATTTGCCTAAGTACAAGACACCGTGAATCTTGACACAGTAAGTCAGACACTGTGAGCAAGACACAGACATTGTGAACAAGTACACTATGATGAAGCAGGCACCATGAAGCCTAAGTCTCATACATCGTGACCAATGAGACATCGTGACCACAAGACACTGTGACACAGTAATCCTGACACTATGAAGCAAGACACTAAGAACAGACACCGTAAGCCAGACACTCTATTTGCCTAAGTGCCAGACACAGTTATCAAGACACAATCATCAAGGCACCGTGAATCCAGAAACTATGAGCAAGGCACTGGAAGCCAGAAACCGTAAGCAAGACACCATGGCAAGGAGACACTGTGAAGGAGACACCGTGATAAGGAGACACCATGAAGGAGACACAGTGAAGGAGACATAGTGAAGGAGACACCGTGACAAGGAGATACTGTGAAGAAGACACTGTTTTCATAACATACTGTGACACCGTTTCTTAACCTATTTTGTCTTCTTTCAATTTAACTTTTTAACGGTCATATTTGACGTCTTTAATACACTGACATAATTAATGTTTCTTTGTAGACATAGTACGAGGTACGAGGTACGACACATATGGAACCTGTCAGATAACCTTTATGCATTCGATGATAAATAATGTAGAGTGTCCAAGAGCAAAATATATAAACAAGAAAGAAACGCGAGTGCACCGTACTCAATAGAAAATAAAGCATGAGCATAACCGCAAAGAACACGTTCCAAGATCTTAAAAGAAAGCATTGTCTCATGCATGAAATCCAACTCTACTGAAGAACACATGTACACTAGAATTCAGAGAACATCTTTACTCGTGAAGAACAAAAGCTTAATCGCGACACTCTGTTTTTCAACACAAAAACCAGAGAAGGACTCAGAAGCATTTCTGTCTTATCCAAGGAGCACAGAGCTGCACTGTTAATCACTAGAGCATTCTAAACTCATATCTACTCTCTCTTAGTGATTTCTTTATTTTACTTTTGAGTAGTGTGTGTACTCTGTATATTTTACACACACACTGACTCCTGCGCTGAACTGGAGGATTTCAAAATCCTCACACCAAATTTTTTACCCTTGTTTATCCATGACAACTGTGGAAGAGGTCCCTGTGTGGCCTGGTCATTATTTTGTTTACCCACAAAAACTGTGGAAGAGGTCTCTGCATGGCCTGGATAGTCCATGTACTATTGTTAACCCCGATCCAGGGTGTGGATCAGAGTTTATTTATATAAACTGCTTGGTGGAAGGTGATCTCCAAGTGGAGTGGATTAGGTCTCAGATTGAGATTGAACCACTTGTTTTATATCCACTATGCTATTTAAATTTAGTCTACTTTGTTTTACTGCTTTACTACATAATCCAGAAAAACACTAAATTCACTTTGATAGTTAGTCTTGGAAAAAATTTATATCTAATTTTTCTTAGTAGGATAACTTCAAAAGTAATTTTAATAATACCAATTAAGATTACTGAGAATTAATCAATCTTCTAATAATTCGTTTAAACAGTCAAACTCTTATAACAGTATAACCTTGATTAAGTGGGTTGTATCTATTTTAGGGGAAATCGTTATTTTTAAAACTAATATCTTTTAAACAGAAATTTTTATATAGTAACTCAATTCACCCCTCCCCTCTTGAGTTAACTACTCCGACCAACAATTTTAATGAAAATATTCAATAAAAATTTGGATTTTTTACGTATTTATTAATAAATTTTTATTTTAATTTTAAGTGAAAATTTGAAATGTAAATTTCATGTGAAAATTTTCATAGGAAATTTATGGAAATTTACACCAGAAATTTCCAGTGGAAATTTACATAGGAATTTCCACTGGAAATTTTGACGGGAATTTCCAATAGTGGAAGTGTAAAAAAACCCCAAAAGTGCATAATTGGGGCATTTTCGTCCAAAACCCCATCCTGAGGGTCAGGTTCAAGTGCCCAACCTGAGACGATTTAAATCCCCCAAATTTTCTATGTATGTCTCTTTCTTTCCCTTGGAAGATTATTTTATTTACTTTCCTGTATCACATCATTCCAATAAAACTTCCATTTGGAGACAATCAAAAGAAAGAATTAATTTTTTTGACCTTGAGTCATTGACTCCATCACTTAAGCTTTCTCCCTCTCCAATATTTTCTGACACTGCTATGGATGCAGTAAAAGTTCTAGCAGTTAATAATTTCTTTGGTAGTAGTTATTATTATTATTATTTTAAAATTTCAAGCAACTGGTTAACCACATGTCTGTAGGTTCTGGGTGCAATGGAAGCGCGTTGGTGGGTTTGCCCAAATTTAATTTTAACGTTAAACAATTTTCAATCTGAGATCTGTCACGATGTAAAATTCTGAATCTTCGGAATAGAATGAGGAACGAAAAACTTAAGATGGAATTTTGGAACCATAAAGATAGGATCGTCATATGTTGGTTATAATTAATTTAGTTAATTCGCAAGAATTACCTTGGTGGAATTCTTTCTTTGTTTATGTCTCCAGTCACAATCATGTGATCCATCGTTGCGTCGTAGAATCCAAGTATAGGATTCCTCTAGCGGTGATCCACATGTGTGCCAAGTATCTCCGGACGTCGCCGAAGGGATCTCCGGGTGCTAGCATGGAAGAACCTTCACTTGCGATGTCCTCCTTCGATCACCTTAGTCTCTCGGTCTTGAGAGCATTCTTGGAGGAAGGAGTTCTTTTGGCCTTGAAAGGATTCTCCAGAGTTGTTGTGCACAATGATTCTCTTATGTAAAAGTGTGGGGTTTGTGAGGATATTTATAATTGGGTTTGAGGTTATAGAGTTATGAAATTAAATAAACGCATTACGCGTTTTATTTATTTCATTAACTCTTATTGAAAACCCCCATGTCGAATTATTAATTCCTTAACATGTGCCCATGCTGATTTTAATAAATATCATTTAATAAAACAATATTATATCCTCAAAATCCCGACTGTAAAAACTACACAGTGTGTGATCATTAATACATGGTGTGTACTCGTTTTCCATAAAACTACACGGCGTGTATATTTAATATACACGGCGTGTACTTTTATTTTCCACTTTCCTTTATTTCCTCCACCAAATTTATTAGTCCTTGAGTAATGGCTATTTATTTCTTAAATAAATATAACTGCATTACTCAATAAAAAATGTATTATTTCACCCACAATATATTCTCTCGAATAAATAGTGTCGAAATAAATGCAATCAGGCATCCTTAAATAATTATTAAACCACAGTCGGTAATAATATTTATTTAACTTGTTAAATTAATATTTAACTGAGATACATGGGCACACTTAGTGTGTGACCCTCTAGGCCTCTTTCTCAGTGTCATTAGGCAGAGTCTTCCTAAAGTCCAAGGTTAGCGTCTAGCAACATGCCAAGGCACCCATAGAGAAATAAATTAAGGCCACAATGACTTGTCACCTCATACGAATGCTTACTGTGTAATATAATCTCTTTGCCTCGATATCTCTAATAAAACGGGTTGCATGCCAGTGCCATCAACCCATGTGCTCTATTATTCTTTCTTTGACTTTCTGGAATCGAACTCACCCATACCTTACCATGGACATGGATTTATTTAGGCTATAAAAATTCCATCAAAGGGCCTGAGATATCTACTTCCGTTATGGAACATAAGGGGCAAATCCTTTCTCGCATTATCTATTAATGTCGTTATAGTTTTCGTCAATACATCTAAGTGTGCGAGTTGTAATACCCATTAATAATAATCTTAAAGTCTAAGGACCAATACACACATCCGTAGATATGAACATCCAATAACACTATGATATGTGGATTTCCTACTGGTGGGTCTCGTTCTCATAATATCCTCCTGGATATTACCAAGGGCGCACACCATGAGATGATACCTCAAAGTTTTATGAGAACTCACCCCTAATGGCCTGTATTATTTGTGTCCCTCAAATAATGTCATCCGGCCATATAATATATATTCAAGAATAGTGTTATGGCACTTCTGGGTTCTCATCATAGCAGGGATCCTCTATGACCCTTTAATGCAACAGCAGTCCTTAGGACATTATCACATGCATTGTCACGCAGAATAACAATCAAGATGTGATAAGGCTTTTATTAATGAATAAAGTACAAAGTAGTTGGTTCTAAGCCACCAATTCCAACAGACTCCCACTTGGACTAGAGCCAACTGCTAACAACTTTTAACCCGCTAGCTCTCACATGATATTCATGTTTTTGCTAAGATAGGTCTTTAGTCATGGGGTCCTCCACATTCTCTTCCGTGGACACTCTGCTCACTGTAACCTCACCCCTTTGATAGAAATCCCTCAAGAGGTGATACTTCCGGAGTATGTGCTTTGTCCGTTTATGTGACCTTGGTTCTTTTGCAAGAGTCATCGCTGCAGTATTATGACAATACAATGTAATGAGATATTTACTGATAGGAACCACATCAAGATCCTGGACATAGTTCTGAATCCAGAAGTCTTCCTTGGCTGCATTAGAAGCCAATATATATTCGGACTCCACTATAGAATCGGCGACAACTGGCTGCTTTGAACTCTTCCAGCTCACAGCTCCTCAATTGAGACAGAAAACATATCCATATTGAGACTTCAGATCATTCGGATCTGTTTGAAAACTAGCATCAGGAACATATCAGGAACAATATCCTCCAATGTTGACAAGCTCCTCGTCTCCTCCATACATCAGGAACATATCTTTAGTTCTTCTCAGATACTTAAGGATAGTCTTAACAGCAGTCCAATGTTTTTCTCTTGGATCTGCTTTATATCTGCCTACCATGCTTAGTGCATAGGCAACATCAAGCCTAGTACATAACATGGCATACATGATGGATCCTATAGCCAAAGCATATAGGATATTACGCATTCTATCTTTCTCTTGTTGTGTCTGAGGACACATTTTCTTAGAAAGATGTAGGTCATGTGACACTGGAACTAATCCCCTCTTGGATTGTTCCATACTAAATATCTTTAGTATCTAGTCAATATATGTACCCTGACTTAGTCCAAACAGCCTCTTGGATCTATCACGAATGATCTTGATTCCTAGAATGTAGGATGCTTCACCCAAGTCCTTCATGGAGAAACACTTGTTCAACCAGTCATTAACTCACTATAAGACTGGTACATCATTTCCAATAAGCAATATGTCATCAACATATACTACTAGGATAACGATCTCATTCCCATTAAACCGCTTATAAACACATGGCTCACATTCTTTCTTAATGAACCCAATTCCATTATGGCTTCATCAAATCAAATGTTCCATGACCTGGATGATTTCTTTAATCCATAAATGGATTTATACAATTTGAAAACTCATTTGGCTTTACCTGGTGTCACAAAACCTTCTGGTTGTGTCATATAGACATCTTCCTGAAGGTTCCTGTTAATGAATGTAGTTTTGACATCTATTTTCAAAATATTGTAGTCATGGTAAGCTGTTATGGCAAGTATGATTCTTATGGATTTAAACATGGAAACTGGCGAAAAGGTTTCATCATAGTCAATTCCTTGACGTTGTCTGAACCCTTTAGCCACTAGCCTTGCTTTATAGGTGCAAACTTGATCTTCCATGTCCAGTTTTCTCTTGAATACCCATTTTCATCCAACAGGCTTTACATTAACTGGATCATCGACCAGAACCCAGACTTGGTTCTGATACATGGAATCTATCTCAGAATTCATAGCTTCTAGCCATCTTGCAGCTTCTGAGCTTTATACTGCTTCCTTGTAGGAGAGAGGTTCATCATTGTCCAACAATAATGATTCACCATCCTAGGTGAGTAGGAAACCAAATATCTCTGGTTCCCTTACCTCTCTTGATCTCCTACGCAATACTTGTGTTTCTAGAACCTCTTCCATGGGGACCTGTGGAACTTGTTCCTGTACCAACTCATGTGTATCTTGAGAATCAACTTCGTCAAATTCAATCTTGCTCCCACTATCCTTCTTGAGAATGTGCTCCCTCTCAAGAAAGACGGCTTGTCTAGAGACAATCACTTTCTTTTCTGAAGGGTTATATAGGTAATATACTTTCGTTTCCTTGGGATATCCTATAAAGATACACCCTGTTCCCCGGGGTACTGGTTTGTTGCTTGAGGTGGCCTTAACAAACGCATCATATCCCCATATACGTGTGTGTGACAAAATGGTTTTCTTTCCATTCCATAGCTCGGAGGGAATTCTATTTGACGCCTTAGCTAGTACTCGGTTTAATGTGTATGCTGCAGTTTGTAATGAATATCCCCAAAAGGATAATGGAAGATCTGCATGAATCATCATTGACCTCACCATGTCCAAAAAGGTGTGGTTCCTCCTTTCACTAACACCATTCCAGTGTGGTGTATATGGAGGAGTGTGCTGAGATAGAATCTCAGACTCTCGTAGAAGATCTATGAACTCTTGGTTCAGATATTCTCCACCTCGATCCGATCGAAGCTTCTTTATCTTCTTACCAAGATAATTATCTAATTCATTCTTGAATTCCTTAAATTTCTCTAATTCCTCTGACTTATACCTCATTAAGTAGACATATCCATATCTACTCAAATCATTAGTAAAAGTAATGAAGTAAGAATATCCACCTCTAGCTTCTACTGGAAATGGTCCACACACATCTGTGTGTACCAATCCTAGAAGCTCGATGGCCCTTTCACCTTGTCCATCAAAAGGAGGCTTAGTCATTTTTTCATGTAAACAAGCGTGACATCTATCAAGTGGTTTTAGCTCAGTAGAGTCTAAATAGCCATCTTGGAAGAGCTTTATCAAGCACTTCTCGTTCACATGACCGAGACGGTGATGCCACAACTGGGTGATGTATGAGTCATGTGAGTTTGTTTCGTTATCGATTTCCAACCATTGGTTTTTGTAATTTAATACATACAAACCATTATTTAAATGTGTCATACCATAACATATGTTGTTCTTATAAAAGAAACAACCATTATTTCCAAATTTGAAAACAAATCCATCCATATCCAAACAAGATACAAAGATTATGTTCTTGGTAACACTAGACACATAATAACAGTTATGTAAAACCAAAATCATCCCAGTCGGCAGTGAGAGGTGGTAATCGCTAATAGCCAATGCAGCTAGGCTTGCACCATTGGCAACTCAAAGATCCACCTCTCCTCTGGCAATCTTTCTAAATCTACTTGGTTTTTGCATTTGAATACAGATGTGAGCCCCACAAGTTGTATCTAATACCCAATGTGTAGAAATAGAAATATTACACTCGATAACGAATGCACCTTTAACATCCCCACGCTTCTGGATGCAGTTCATCTTCTAGTGTCCCTGCTTGACACATGAAAAACACACCACCTCCCGTTCCTTGTCTTGTCTCTAGATCTTCCCCTTCTTGGAAGGACAGTGCTCGGGGGCTTTAGACCGTTTATAAGTCTTTGGCCCCTTTTCCTTGTCCTTCCTTTTCTTGTTCACCATAAGGACTGCGGGTTTGTCACGCCCCATGTCCTTGTCTACCTAGAGAATCAAGGTTAGAAGCTCTGATAGACTCTTCTCATTTCCTCTAATGTTATAATTGACAATGAAGCTAGAGAAGGTCTTGGGAAGTGATGATAGGATGAGATCTGTATGCAACTCATCCGGGAATTTAATCCCTAAGATGTCTAGGATTTCAATGTAGCCAATAATCTTGACTACATGAGGCCTAGCTGGCACAGACTCTCCAAGCTTAATTGTAAACAAAGCATTGGAGATCTCATACCTCTCATGTCTCGCCTTCTCTTGGTAGAGATCCTTAAGGTGAGACATCATGATATACGCGTCCATGTTTTCATGTTGCTTCAAGAGCTCATTGGACATGGTCGATAGCATGAAACACTGGACATCTGTGGCATCATCCATGTATTTCATATAGAGAGATAATTCCTCATCACTGGCCTCTTTCCCAGACACAACTGGAATAGGCTCTTCCAGCACATACAATTTCCTTTCGTGGTGAAGGATGACGCCTAAACGCCTCTGCCATTCTTGGAAATTGGTGCTGGTGAGAAGGTTCTCCTTCTCGAGTATGGTTCACAATGATATGTTTGAAGTCATTTTCTTTATCATTTCTACAAATTAAAATGAGCAAAGGTTTAGTACTTTATTACAAAAATGATACAAATAAATAAATTAATACTTATTAGTCTCCCACTATTTTATCGAAATCCAATAGCCCTCACCATTGAATTCGGAATATTATGTTGCCTAAATATTCTAGTGGCAAGGATCCATATTGCCCTTCTCATTACCCCAACTATGGTTGGTCAAGAAACTTGAAGGGTTTTAGGTAGGCATTCCAAATGCCAACTACATTAACTCGCATCTCCTTGATCTGTTGAGTGGACTCCCCAATCCTGAAATCATTTTATTTTGGATTTCCTCAACCTTTGCCTCTTGGTCACACCAAGTCATGTTGTGGCAGTCAACCCTTGATGCGAACCAAGTCAAGTCAACCCAAAACCTTGAATTAGAATTCCCCGATAATTGAAATCACCCCAACTAGGGTTGGTCAAGCACTTTGAACTATTGTTCGATTCTAACCAAGATTATGGAAGGCTATACCAACTTAATATTTCTTTTGAGGGATTTTATACTTATACGTAAATTTTCATTTTATTATCTTTGATTACATGCTTGTTAATATTAAGTGGGATATACTTAAGTGATTAACCATGTCTAAGATAATATTTATGCATAAGTCGGTTTTTATTTTAGTTTCATCTTGCATGCTTGTTTAATTCATTAATTGTGTGATCGTGACAACACACCCACGATAAATTAACCATGAAACTGACAGAAATAAAATAAATGGTATGATCATGAGCTTTTTCTATTGGTTAGTTTATCTAGCGATTGATAAACTAACCCAAGACCTATGGGAGAAACACCTTGAACCTTTCGGGTTCATGTTTACAGTTTTCCACCTATCCACCTTTGTATCTCCTTGGATTGGTTTCACCTTGGCTCCTGACTTGAGCCGCCTCCACTAGCTTGGGAGATCCATCCATTACATATGCATTTATCTCAGACGCAGGTGAGGGGTAAAAAGGGGGTTTTACATAAAAGAATCCTTGGGCGCACAGGCCCTACATATTAATTAGGAGATGGCTCGCAGGCCAACAAATTTAATTTAAATAAATTAATTAAAAGAAACCATTCACATACAAAGGTCTCGGTCTAGCTCATGATCATCCATACATGCAAAGATATTTATGAATAAATAAAACTAGCATTCAATTCTCTAATCGTTCTTGTTTAAGATAAATCACACTCAAATCAATTAATTGTCTTTAATTAATCAATCCTTTTATCTTAAACCCTTTTCTGAACTTCCTTGAGATTCTCATCCATCATAATTTTAAACAAATAAATTCATTTAAAATTATCCTTGTACATAACTTGTACCTTGGAGGCGACCCGGTGAATTCTCGTTCATTACGCAGATGTTAAATTAAACACATATATATAAAACACCTATCATGTGTTGTGCCTCATCTTTACGCCTGCACCATGGTACACATCTCATGGGTTTGTATAATATAATAATAAATTTTAATAAATCTGTGTAAGCCGGGCAAGCCGTGTACGGGGTACACGGTCCAACCCTAACCCAAAGGGACTACACACCGTGTTCTGTTGGACCACACGACGTGTAATCCGGAAATCATGTGTCACCTGTTCCTGGTTAACACACGGTGTCATAAATGACTTAGATAAGATCAATACACGGCCTGATTTGGAAGACCAGTCTGATGCATGAACCTAGAATACACGGCGTGTACTTCCAAATACAAGTCGTGTATTTTGGTGTTGCACGGCCAGAAACGTTTGGCTCCTCCGAATGAGTTCCTCTATTTTATTTTAATCAAAATTAAAAGAAAAAATTGTTTCTGTGAGGTGAACGAGAAATGAGGGAGGAGGAACAGATCTCGAGATTCATATTTCCATAATGATGAAACTTGAATTGAAACAACTAAATTATTAAATGCGTAAAACATCAATGAAAAACTAAATAATTATAATCAATGATATGACCGCTCGGATACCACTTGTAGGTTTTGGGTGCAGCGGAAGTGCGTTGGTGGGTTTGCCCAACTTTAATTTTAACGTTAAACAGCGTTTAATCCGAGATCTGTCATGATGTAAAATGTCAAATCTTTGGAATAGAACGAGGAGTGAAAATCATAAGAGGAAATCCCGGAACCATAGAGATAGGATCATCATATGTTGGTTATAATTAATTTAATTAATTCACAAGAATTACCTTGGTGGAATTCTTTCTTCGTTGATGTCTCCGGTCATGATCCTATGATTCGTCGTTGCATCGTAGAATCCAAGTGTAGGATTCCTCTAGCGGTGATCCACATGTGTTCCAAGTATCTCTGGACGTCGCCGAAGGGATCTCCGAGTGCTAGCGTGGAAGAACCTTCGCTTGCGATGTCTGCCTTCAATCGCCTTGGTCTCTCGGTCTTGAGAGCGTTCTTGTAGGAAGGAGTTCTTTCGGCCTTGAAAGAATTCCCCAGAGTTGTTGTTCACAACGATTATCTTGTGTAAAAGTATTGGGTTTGTGAGGATATTTATAATTGAGTTTGAGGTTATAGAGTTATGAAATTAAATAAATGTGTTACACATTTTATTTATTTCATTAACTCTTATTGAAAACCCCCATGTCAAATTATTAATTTCTTGAAATACGCCCATGACGATTTTAATAAATATCATTTAATAAAACAATATTATATCCTCAAAATCCTGACAGGAAAAACTACACGGCGTGTAATCATTAATACACGACGTGTACTCATTTTCCATAAAACTACACGGTGTGTAATTTTATTTTCCACTTTCCTTTATTTCCTCCACCACATTTATTAGTCCTTAAGTAATGGATATTTATTTCTTAAATAAATGTAACTGCATTACTCGCTAATAAATGTATTATTTCGCCCACAATATATTCTCTCGAATAACTAGTGTCGAAATAAATGCAATCAGGAATCCTTAAATAATTATTAAACCATAGTCGGGAATAATATTTATTTAACTTGTTAAATTAATATTTAACTGAGATACATGGACACACTTAGTGTGTGACCCTCTAGGCCTCTTTCTCAATGGCATTAGGCGGAGCCTGCCTAAAGTCCAAGGTTAACGTCTAGCAACATGTCAAGGCACCCATAGAGAAAGAATTTAACGCCACAATGACGTGTCACCTCATATGAACGCTTACCGTGTAATATAATCCCTTTGCCTCGATATCTCTAATCAAGCGGGTTGCATGCCAGTGCCATCAACCCATGTGCTCGATTATTCTTTCTTTAACTTTCCAGAATCGAACTCATCCATACCTTACCATGGCCATGGATTTATTTAGGCTATATCAATTCCATCAAAGGGCCTAATATATCTACTTTCGTTATGGAACATGAGGGACAAATCCTTTCTCGCATTATCTATTAATTCAGTATTACTCGTGATGCACCCAACGTATCCTACCTCGCTGCAAACAGTGTGTCGTCACAGTTTTCGTCAATACATCTAAGTGTGCGAGTTGTAATACCCATTAATAATAATCTTAAAGTCTAAGGACCAATACACATGTCCATAGATAGGAACATCCAATGACACTATGAAATGTGGATTTCCTACTGGCGGTTCTCGTTCTCATAATATCCTCCTGGATATTACCAAGGGCACACTCCATGAGATGATGCCTCAAAGTTTTATGAGTCTTCACCCCTAATGGCCTGTATTATTTGTGTCCCTCAAATAATATCATCCAGTCATAGAAAATATATTCAAGAACAGTGTTATGGCACTTCCGGGTTCTCATCATAGCAGGGATCCGCTATGACCCTTTAATGCAACAACTGTCCTTAGGACATTATCACATGCATTGTCACGCAGAATAACAATCAAGATGTGATAAGGCTTTTATTAATGAATATAGTGCAAGTAGTTGGTTCTAGGCCGCCAACTCCAATATTTTCTGACACTGCTATGGATGCAGTAAAAGTTCTAGCTGTTAATAATTTCATTGGTAGTAGTTATTATTATTATTATTTTAAAATTTCAATCAACTGGTTAACCACATGCCAACCTTTCACTCAACTAGTCATTATACCGACCCTCGGTCATGCCCCCAACATGCTGGACATCTCCATCCTCAACTGACTTCATACAAAAGCAAGATCAACCACCATATTAACCATCAGAACTAAAACTCAGCATGGCTTACATCAACTTGATTAGCCTCATCCTCCTTTAAACAAATTTTAACCTACAATAGGAAAAAGAACACTGACCATTGGTAAATTTTAAGCTTTCAACCCAAGTCACTATCATTTCTGAAATCAAGAAAAGACTATTATCTTCTTCATCTTAGTGACATATCATTGGATTCTCTTTAAGATTCATTCAATGTCATATAATTGATTTCCCAATCTCACACCTCTCCTCTGGATGAATCTCGGTCCCCTTCAACCTATCGTCCTCAGTAAAAAGGATTCAGTCAACATCATCATCTTGAGTTTTTATTGGTTATCGAGCACCAACCAATAATGTCAAACAAAAAACAAGAAACAAAAATTAAAAATTGAATCTCCATACTGAAACCATAAAAATTCAATGCAGCAGTCAGTTTCGATCAACATTGTTCTTTAGGTCACTGATTCCAAACCAACTCTGGATCCTTAAAATTAGTTTTTCTTCTTTCAAAGAAGTGAAAACTATATCCTATTCATACTACACTGGTGTCTCCGACTTTATCTAGATCAGTTCCAGTCAATATCAAGATTTTTTAAGCCTTGTCTTCATCCTGATTTGATGGCAACTCAGTGTCTCAGTGTGTCAGATATCTCATTTTCGATTTTCATTAGTTGTGTTCATCTTGGATATTATTCTATCAATAGAAACTAAATCAATATATGTAGTTCAAAGTCTTCTTCAATCTCCAACAATCTTCGATTGTCATAATCAAGCTTCAAATTGACCATCTTTAAAAAAAGACTTCAGATCTAATTGAAATAAACCCCACACAGCTTTGGTTCATCCTCTAATTCATCCATGATCATCCTTGAGTCCCTCTTTTACTAAATAAGTGTCACTGATTCAAGCTTTAAACCATATTCTTTAACGCACTTAATCTGGTTTTTCAAGCTCATGGGTATCATCAGATCCAAACAGATTCAGGTATTCTTCTTCTACAATCCATCCTCAACCAATTTTAGTTCGCCATTCACAACTTCATAATTCAAGTTCTCAGGAAAACTCCCTTCATTCAGGATTGGGTTTCTTCTTCTTCCCACTCGATATCGATCTCAGAAAATATACAGATCTCGGGTTGTTGGATTTAATCCAATCCAGAATTTATCTTACGTTAGGCATCAAATTCTATTATGTAGTGTCCACCCAATTGATAATTCTTTTACCTATAACCAATCAATATCTTAAGCAGTGGAATATTTAATCTTCTTAGAATAGGGTAAATTATCTTACATCCTTTCCAAGAATTATGTTACGTAGTATCTATCAAAAATGAATTCTTTTATGTTGAAAGATGATAAAAAATGTTACGCGACCAAAATTATCTTACACCCTATACAATAGATAAATGAAATAAGAAAATGAAGTGGTTTAAAAAGAAAATAAATAAAAACAAAATATGTAAATGATAGATTATGTTAAACTCAAACAATATGAATTATTAAAAAAATTACCAGATTAAAAATTAAAAAAAACACTTGAAAAAATATAAAGTGGCTAATTAATTAACTAAATAAAGAAAATATAAAACTTATGAAAGAATAGAATTAAAAATAAATGTTACAGATTATTAAATTATTATTTTAAGAAAAATATTTAAAATTGATAAAAAAATTATTTATTTATTTAGTTATTAAAACTAAAAACACAAAAAGAAATAAAGATTAAATACACAGAACAGAAAATTACATAAAACTAAAATAAATAATTAAAAAAAACATTCATAAATAATTAAAAGAATAATGAATTGATAGATTAAATAATAAAATAAAAAACTTTATTAATAATTTCATCAATTAAATAAATTTACAACAAACTAACCAAAAATACATAATTAGCCAAATTAATATTAAATCTAGCATTAAAAACATAATTCAACAACAAAATAGATGTAGAAAAAAGAATCAATTTAAGGCCACATCAAATTACTCCATACTTAATACATTTCTTGTCCTCAAGAAATATTTAGTCACATTCAATGGTTGGAAATAAATCCTAAAATAGAGAAACTGAAATTCCACAAAGAATTGATTTTCATAGTAATTTTTCCTCATGAATTTTCTAAAGTGGTAAAAATGAAATCCCCCTTAAATTAAATACCCTACGTGAAAAATTGGTTATTTTTTTACAAAAATGATTTTAATTGAAAATTTTAAAGAGAATTTAACAGACTTCAATTTTCACCCAACTGAAAGTCCAAACTTCTATTTACCTCTAGATGAATAGACTCACATAATTTAATAAGTCATAATAAATAGAAACACCTTTGGATGGGGTGGAGTGAAAATTTATTGGTGGAATAAATAAACCATCCTAAAGTTTGATGAATAAAGAATGAAAATAATAAAGGAATTCATTCAACCTGGTTTAGGATTTTCATTTCATGATTCATTTGGATGCATATATTTAGAGTTAAATTCAAATTAAAAAGTTCAAAGTAAATAAAAATTGTATGACATTTTCCCAAGATTTTACCAAAAGAATTTTTTCAAGAGGGAATGAGAAATTATTTACTCAATCAAATCCATGAGTTAATAGAGATCAATCTCTTCAAAGTGTCTTAAAAACCCTCAAATTTAAGAAGAATTTATACCCAGTGAAAAGTCCTAAATGTCACTTAAAAATAAAAATTTTGAGAATTTTAAAGGGGTTTTGATGGTATCTCAATGAATTATAGTTTAATAAATTTAATGAGAGAAAATTATAGAGCAGGAGCTAGAGTAGAAGTGGGAACACTCTCAACTCGGTTGCAGGAGTGAGAACTTGAGGAAGAAGACATTCTTGACAGCGAAGCTTTCTTTCTCTTTCACCTCTTCTTTTTTTCCTATTTCAAGATGCATTTAATTTATTATATTTGTGTTTCTTCTTCTTAGAACATACAAACCTAAAAATTCTTTGGGATTTCAGATTGAAATGAATTGATAAATTTTCATTTGTTGATTTAGTTCTCATAATTTTTCCAGTACATTTTTTATACAATGACCTTCTATTTCATTCATGATGAGAATTATTTTTGTGATATTCTAAGTATCGACATGAGATTAATGTGAATCCATTTCCTTTGAGCATAATCCAAAGTACTGAAAATTAAAAAAGGATGATGTATCTCTTTTCCATCATTGAACATATCTCTTCTCCAAATTTTATTTATCGATCATTTTTAGGAGAGTTCATTGTAATATTTAGAACACTTGAATTGTAGTTAGGTGATTCTAGAAACCTTCATTTCAGCTGTTGGAACTATTGTTTTAATTGATATCAAGAACATAAAATCATTTTTAATTAGTTCAAGACAGTTTGGATCCCATTAAACTCATATGTTGTAAGTCTCACTTTCTTCTCTCTTATTTCTCTACCACCGTCACATTCATTTCCTACACTGTTTGTTTTATTTTCATTTGTTTTTGTTTGTTTTGGTCACACGTTTCTTTAATACTTATCTATGTATATGATACTCATACTTTTTTCATTACTAGTTGTTAGTAGGTTTTAAAATAATTAAATTTGATGGGATGAACTGTAGTTCATTGATAGCCATCCCCCACACATTTAAAGACACGTCCGCCATACGTAAAACTCAACAATGCCCCCATTGTTGAATAATAAGGTTGGAGAAACAATTTTGATAGTAAATATTAAAAATATTTTCAATTCGGCAGTGAAAGATTTATGTTAAGGTTCACAATGAAGATCAAAAACTATTTTTACACACAAGAAACAAGCACTACATTCCCAAGAATAATGTTGTCCATGATAAATAAGTTCAACATAGAGAAGGAAATCTAG